>JAUELK010219349.1:0-17974 GCA_031471215.1 Gastropteron pacificum | reverse complement strand
GGCTAACTAACAAACACACTGCGTTGCCCCCCCCCCACCCCCCGTACATCTTTCTCTCTCTCTCTAGATCAAGATCAGCTAATAACACAACCTAAATACATATACAGTTTCCTAGTATAGACCGCTATGGTAAGTTTACATGAGACGTCTCTGATACTCTGATACTATTTAGCTCATACCAAAGAGAACAGTAGTACATGTAGTAGTAGTACATGTACAAACAAAGACGATAAGACTGGACTGTGCTCTCTTTCCCTTTGTAAAAACAAAAAAGGAAGGTACGATAGCCTGCTCAGCGCGTCTCCACAGAAAACACACAACACAGCGGTAGGGCTTATTTCACTGAAAGAAAACCACAAGGGCGCAGACCAACACGTGCGTACTTTAGTCAAACTTATGCCTAAGTATTGTCCTCTGTACAGCTATGCACTGTTTGCTCACATGATATTATGCGTTGAGGTTGGCGACGCGAAAATAGCTAACTGTCCCGTATGTACGTCTGTAGGGTCTGTGGTGAAACTTCTGAGAAACCCTTGGTAGCCAACTCACTCAACACATCATGGGGAAATTCAAAATATTATGGTAACAGCACAGATAACATAGCCAGAGCGGCTACCGTGTGCATGATAAACAGTAAACCAATGGGGGCATTCAAAAATTCAAGGTCAGTTCTCCTTGGTTGGCTTAGGTGAGGACTTTTATTAGAAAACAATGGTGATATGTTCGCTTGTTTCAAACACTTGAATGAAATAAAACACGATAATTCGAAAATAAAGATGAGCACTAAATACGTTTTATAATAAGCCGACGCACGTCATTCCGATGCTACGACGTTGTGTGTAAATTAAATGTTCGCAATCTTCCGCCCACTGGTTATTGAGATCTCAGGGTCAGAACTCGTTCCCTATTTCCATTATAATAGGATGATGTAGGCCCTATATGACTCTTTAAAGTATAAGGCCTTCACAAAATCATATGACAATACATAACATGTTTAGTAATAATAATAACATCACATTATCGGTACTAAAGTGTAGGTTACATATTACAGGGCATATAACATGCATGGTACTTGCCTCCAACATGGTACGCTACTGCTTAGAACCATGAAATAATATTGATTAAAAATGAAATAAAGAGTCGGCATTAGTTTACTTATGACAATTTTGTGAGTACAAGCATCAGTAAAATCAACCACAGCAGAAAATGAAAAACATAACAAAAAGTTGGGCCTGTCCGGGATTTGAACCCGGGACCTCTCGCACCCAAAGCGAGAATCATACCCCTAGACCAACAGGCCACACTGTAATGGAAGAAAAGAATGTATAAATATATGCTAAATTCACTGTTGCTACGCTACGCGTATAAATACAATTCTCAGAGAGGACATCAATCTCAAACATATATTTTGTTGACAATTGTCTTTTGATTCAGAGAGACATTCTTCTGTCTAATTATTCTCTGTATCTTGTGACACACAATATCATTCTAATCTATTCTTTTGAACAACTAAGACGAGTTATTTTGTTACAGACGCAAGAACATATCGTTAGTTAGGTCAACTTCCGCTGTCAATGTAAGCAATCTCTTCAACTTTATCTATCTTTGTATGGATGCTCATCGAATGCACTGTGACAGTGACAGTGGATCAAAATGGAGTTTCAACAAGAGTCAGACATTATGGGGCATCCCATTACAGATGAACGTAAAGGATCGCTTACACTCCGATCAGATCACATGAATTACTCCAGAGCCATTCTAAATTCACACTGGTTTGTAGTTTGTATTTATTTGTATATTATTTGAAGAATTTGTTGGATTATTTAGGAGGCTATTCATTCATTCTTCTCTAGGGGAAGGGGCCTAGATATCTACTCTCTACTTTCACTTCTAGATCTAGAGTCTATTTCTAGTAACTATCGTAATCCCAGAGAGAAACCGTACCCTGAGCGTCTAGCTGCGCTAAAAAAGTTGCCATAATGCCAAGCCTTGAACACCGAAGAAAGAGAGGTGATATGATTGATGAAGTCATTGAAGTGTACAAATATCTGCACCACTACTATGGCGTCGAGCATCCAAAACTGTCACTGGCTACTACTACCGGTCTGAGAGGTAACTCCTTGAAGCTGGAGAAAAAGAGATATAAACTCAATGTCAGAGCAGGATATTTCTCATATCGTGCGACATCAACCTGGAACAGCCTACCTGACACCGTGGTGACAGCACCAACCCTCAACAGCTTCAAGATTCGGCTTGACCACCACTGGAAGGACATATCAACAATCTACAACCCGGAGTGTCAAGATTAACGAAATATAAGTGTTCTAGGACTAGGAAAGGGGGAGCTGCGTGCGGGAAGGGGCTACCAGCCCTCTTGTCGCCCCTCCTGACCTTCCCACTTTTAGTTTTGACCACTTAGGAGAAATAAAACTGAAGAGAAATTAAAAGGAAAAATAAAGTTAAGTATGCCACTTATGCCCTAGCCACGCATGTAAGTGTAAAGTGGATACGAAGCATGAGGAACAATGAACAGGCCTTAACAGGCCTCAATCATTGAATATATGTAAAGTCAAGTCAAGTAACTTTGTTTGTGTGAAAGTCCAGAGTCATGAAGAAGATTAATGGTGTTTCTCATCGCTCCGAACATCCTAGATCTAGGGAGAGTACTACTAAAAGTTAAGAGTAGCAAAGTCAAAGACAGAGACTACAAGAACGGACTTAAGGCCTAACAACGTCTGGAAATGATATCATATCATCATATCATATCAATATCAAACAGATTTTCCATTTCAAACAACTTGCACTGCACCCTTCATTTCATATGATCTTCTGCGATCTTGTCATAGACCGTATTATATGTGCAGATCTCGGTTTACTCTATAATTACTAGAAGTGCTAGATCTATAGATTTTAAATATGAAAATAACGTGATTTACATGCATTAAACACAGGGCTGTGTATGAATAGTCTTGTTTAGGATATTCTAGCTTGGGGTTCAAAGATTCACTTTCTATTAATTGCTGACTGAGTAGAATTTTTGTATGAACAATATTATTTTGATTTCCCCAATCCTGTACCAGAATCACTGATTCCTCTCTTCTATCTTTAGGCACCAAGCAAGACAAGCAGAACCCAAAGATTATGATATAAGCAAGGATCCAATCCGGACAATGACCTACGCCACATATGACCGTATTGGCAATATCACAGATGGGGTATGCATGTTCTTCTCCTTCCATAAAGTTGCAGCCTCAGACTTGAGGATTAAATTGAAAGCGACTGTGTACTTTGCGCTTCAGCAATCTAAGCATTCAAAGGATGTAAAATTGTAAATATCATAAACCATTTTTTTTAAAGTCCAGTCTCACAAGCTGTTTCACGTCTTAGTAGTAGATTCTAGAATCCAGATCTAGATCTAGTACCTGTCGCATCTCAACGTCACCTCATGAATACGTTTAGTGAAACTCACAAGGGAGCTAGATTCTTTAATGTGTGGTATCTCGGCAGACCATTCCAAAGTCGGATAGTATTGGGAAAGAATGCATGAAGATTGGTAACTCTGTTTGAATGTGTAGTAAAGTAAGATCCCGGGCTCTCCTTGTGGAGGACACATCTTGATGAGAAAGTTCTTAGGAATATGTAACAAGTTTGTTGTAAACATATTAAATGATATGCAAGAACACTAGGGACGTGTATTGAAGAAATCTTGAGTTTGTGTTTTTTTGCCCATTATTGAAACATTGATGAATAGAAATATAGACATGGAGATGTAAATGATGAGCAACTCTTACTCTTAGCAAAAAAGCTTGTCAAGAATGTGGAGCTTATGTAACAGCGATAACCAAGTCCTACTGAAACATCACTCACCTACCACCCATGATTTGTTAATCAATCTTTTAGTAGTTTTAGATCTTGTTGAAAGATCATTTTCATGTTGTTGTTTTTTCGACTACATTTTGAATAAATTCTTACTAAGACCAAATCAGTTTAAACAAAAAAGGATAAACTGTAATCAACTTAATCAACAATCATCTTTTTGTGGTATACAGTTGCTTAGTATTAGTATATTATAGATACAGCAATGCATTTTTATCTACTGAAATTTAATGGAAACAAGTTTTCAAAGAACACTTCAATGCCAGCTTTCACAATATCGTTGAAATGTGATAATCAAACTCTGTACCCAAATGCAAATCCTAGAACTGAACAATAAAGTAATGAATCTTTTCACAAAGTTTCATGTTTTATTAAAGTCTTTGTGGTGTTACTGTTAGCATTGCTTAAATAAAAAAAGACTCCCCGCCCACGGATTTTTATATCATTTCATGTCTTTACCAATCAGAGCCTGCCACAAACTACCTACCAGGATCAGGCTAGTCAAGTTCATCTGAAGCCCATGTTTGAGGACCTGCAGCGGCATAAAGGCATGGTCCAAATGGAAACTCTTGGGGCAGCCACTAAGGGACTTGATAGGTGAACTTAGTTTCATTTTCATATAGATTGTACTTGTGTGTGTGCTGGTTTTTTTCTATACAAAAAGTATGTTTATTTGACAAAAAATGAATCTCAAGCAAACACAAGATTTTTATAACTTCTGAAGCAATGTTATTGCATTCATCATCAACTTTGATTCTTCTTCTACTCCAGCAGCCTTGATATAGGGACAAGTTTTGAAATTATTTGACTTGAATTGCAAGAAATGAAGGAAAGGACAATTTTCTTTTACAGAGAAACAGGTGATCCAAAGGAAGGTTATGGTTCTGTCCTACCCCGTCATAACAAAGACCATTCAAAGTTCTACCTAGACACCACCTACAAGTCTGACTACATACCCCAATACCCTTTCACACCTGTAGATGAAAAGGCAGTAAAGGAACAGGTAAGATGACTCACTTTTGTCGTGAGTGGGATCACATCTCAATGAGGAACATTTGAATTAGTATAATCAACAATTTTAAAAGCCTTTCGCAATCAAGTCACTATGCTGGATGGCAGTGATTTACTGACACATCCAAAACATTTTCATTGAACCCTGAGGCAAAAAAAAAGGAAAAGAGGAAAAAACAACTAAACAGAATAAACACTCATCCAGGTGTTTATTTATATGTATAATTTATGAATGACAAGGACTTACAAGTTTATGTCAGTTTTGTAACTCATTCAGGTTTCAGACGAAATGTATTTTGAAACTTGATTGCAGAGTTCAAAGGGAAAATTATACTATTCCATGGACTGCAAATTAGTTCCTCTGTATATAAGATTTGAATCAAGGTAATGTTGCAAATGTTAAAATCAAATTTTGCTTTCAAATTGATTACAATTTGAAATGTGGAGTATGAGAATATTTCATTCAATACCAAGGATTGATGGTCATTGATGATAGTATTAATAATAGATGAATTTTATAATATAGAACATGAGTTCCTCACTCTACAGCTAAATCAATTTGCTTACAAAATCATTACCAATACCATCATCCCAACATTCACATTGAAATCTTGCTAGAGGCATATAGGCCTGCTGGAAATAAAACCTTAAAGCCTGTGAGGGTTATTTTAATCAGAGACAATTGATTGAGATATTTGAGTAGTGTATGAAAGCAAATAATGTGAACTATACTCTTTATTCATACTTTCAGGAGATGAAAGATGATGAAGACAAGACAGTGGCATATAAAAGAATGAAGTCTCAGTTCACAGACACAGTTGACTACAGAAGGAATGGCTGGAACACATGGCAAGATGAAAGTGGCATCTATGCCAACTCCCAGTACAAAACTCAAGTGTTTCCCAAAACTGAAACCATTCCTGAAAGGCCAATCTAAGTTGTAACAATGATACTCTAATTTTTCTGAAACTGACTATATTATGTTAATAAAGTCCTGCTATGCATAGGGATGGAGATACATTATGCAATGTATAAAATGACTGTGACACATTATGTGAATATATGTGTACTTGTTCTTATTTGTATTGCCTAACTAATGTTGATTTAATATCCAGCAGGAAAAAACCCACACAATAAAACCTTCAATCATAGTGTTGATCATGTTTTTGAAGACATGTTTTGTATTGATCACTTTTGGATCAATTAGTTTTTTTCCCCCATTATACCCTTCTAGATCTTTATAATTGTCAGTGAGAGGATGTGGCCAATTGTGACATGTTTTTTAAATTGTTTATCAATGATGAATTGAAAAATACACTTTTTGTTTTCTTTTTACAATGAATGAATACAAACAATATGCATTCTATAATAAGATGTGGAAAGGAAATAAAAAGATAATTATGCCCATGCTATCACTAACACATTGTTTGCTTTTAGATATTTGTTTCATGTGGCCTTGCTATTTTATGGAATTGCAGTCATTACAACTACGATAGAACAACACAGCTATAGCACACTTTTCGCTCCAGCAGAAAAATCCCGCTGTAGGCGAGTTCCCGCTATAGGCATACAGTGGGAATTCTAGGAAAAATCACCACTAGAAGTCCACATAGTTTAACTGATTACCTCCATTCCATATTAATATACAGATTCACATGACCCAAGCACAGGTTATAGAGGTTACAATTACATACTACTAAACAAATCCTGACATGGTCCCACAGTAGGGGTGCTGCTATATTTGTGTCCAACTGTACTCACTTTTTCATGAATGAGAAAGTCAACAGATAAAAGGCTATTGTATGTATTATTATCAATTTATTTGTGAATGACATCATGCGGTCAAACAAGGCTGCTCAAAAGAGGCATCTACTTATCTACATGTAGTATACACCCTTCATTCTGTTTTAATGACTTTGTGTACCAGTATATTATGTTAGGCAGTCACCAGTAAGTAACGCAGGGTCAGTCTCCCTTGACTGGCTTGGGCTTTGTCCGGGCTGATAATTATTAATTATAATGTTTGTGCATTATAAAAAAGACAATGAAAAGAATGGATAAACCACATGCGAAAATAAATAAAATGTTTCAAGTTGTACTCTTCAGAACGACACATAAACACTGACCATACAATTTTAAAAATGAAAACTCAAACCAAGGACAAGTATATTTCAAAGAAGAGAATTTATTGCCAAATTCATAGAACACATTGCCACATTTCATACTTCATGAAAATTTTAATTATCATGGATACCATCTGCCTACAAATGCCAACATTTCATAAAAACAATGTAGTATATATACTTCATACAAATATTAACTATCATGGATACCATCTGCCTAAAAATGTCATTAAACAAAAAGTGTTGTATTAAAATGTATGATGTAAAATGTTTCAAAATTCGTTAATAAACAGAAGCATTAACATTAACACACTCTTAAATGATCATTTTCCTAAGACTCTCAAGACTGTGATCTTGTTACAAGGGCTAGAAGAATGTGTATTACACATATATGTAGTACAATTCTGATGTAAGTAGTAACAACCCAGAGTTAATAAAATGCACTTCTTGTGTCTATAAAGTGGGCAACAAATAAGACAAGAGAAAGACCTTCTAGATATTGTAGTAGAAGTGGAAGACCTAGCTAGATGAAAGAATGTATGCTTTTTAAGTGTACTACGTTTTGGACTATGCATCACTTAAATAAAGTATTTTTTAAGAAGAAATGCTAATTTTTTAGACACCCCCATCCTCACCCCTGGAAAAGGCTACAGAAGAAATGTCCATACCTATATATAGGCTTCTGAATTATTGGACAGTTTTATCATGAAGTTGAAGAGTTCTTTCTTCATAAATCAAATAGCATTAAACCCTGAAAGCAGTCCTTGTTAAAATCAAGAATATTGTTTATGGTATTAGTATTTTAATTAGAGCATAATTCTTGCTAGGTCAACCTTTTCTTTTTTTTTCATTTCTCAATGATCCTAGACTACTAGAAAGAGAATGCTGAATTGGTGATTCAGTTTATATTACCAAGGAGAAGAAAAGAGGACACAAAGAGATGAGAAGACAGAAGAGATATGTTTGAAAGGTTAACAATCCCACTATTGTCTTTGCATTGAAGTAACTGTTTATTGATCTCAATGGTTGAGTAAAATTCCTTATCTGAGAAGGAAGAGCTCAATAATTTTTCAACTGAAGTTCATAAACAAATTTAACATTCTTGATGAGATCCATATAAACAGAATTGTTTTCAACTATCTTTATTGATCATGCTATGAAGAGCCTCATTAGTTTCAATCAAGGAATCAAGGCCTTCTTCATTTGTTTGTTCAAATTTTACGCAATACTAATAGGGATTTCACAATTTAAGAGTGCAGGGACCCAAAAAGACACAAATCAATCTGGAAACAGACTAACAATTCAAAATGACAATGCATGGAAAGTTATGCTGAATATTTTGAAAAAGGTGTTAAAGACTATTATGCTTTTTTTTTATTATTGTGAGTTCATTTCATGCATAAATATATAATATTTTTCTGTATAAAAAGGCCACTTAAAAAGTCTTAATCTATGAGGAAAGTATTATGTTGCATGATTTTTTAACATTCACCATGATGATGCCAATTGCAACTGTGGCATGTTGTTTACACAAAATACATATATTTTAGCACCATTATTAGCATTATCAATTAATTTCGTTCTCTAAACTTTCCTCTGTTTACACATCTTCAATGGACAATTGTTAATTCCTAAAATATATTTCAATCAAAAGCTACCGATTCAACTAAGGTTTTCGGTCTTCATGCATATGTGCAACACATGAATAGAGAACTCACATAGTGGCTTCATTCATCTCTTTTTGTTATTGTTCAAATGTTCGAGTACATTGATTACACTAGTTTTTGTATTATGAACTAAAAGGCTGTTTGTTTTAAAAGGCCATTTCAGCCATATATGGTGCATTGATAAATAGTAAACGAGATGGAGAAATGTAGTTGTAAACATCTTGACAACAAATATTACCTCATCACTTATTCTTTTAAACAATCATAATACTGATTCAAGTACGTCCGCGGACGTGTGTAGTAAGCCATTTTCAGCAGTTACAGTCGTAATCATAAAAAAAGGCATGTGGTGGAGTATAGTTTGAATCTAGAGAACTCTTTTGAGGTAAATTGACACATGTTCACTCTATCACTAAATACCGGAAGTCCCTTTAAAAAGTAATCAGAATCAGTTTACTTCCCTGGGTGAGCTTTTAATCACTACATTCACACCCATTTCCTTCTTATTATTATCATAATTTGTTCTTAAGCCTTTTAAAAGAACATTTAAGCTGTAACACACTGATATCGTTTTGATTTGCCTTGCTTCAAATTATGTAAAATGTAATTTCTTCATTTTTGCATTGCATACTCTTTACTAAATTATTAATTGAAAATCAGAAATTGAGCATTTATTTGAGATACTTTTTTATTGTTTAGGGCAAGCATCCAGCCGCACGTCTCCTGTAGAAGTTCCAGTCGCAATGTAGTGTAGATCACCATTGAGGCGTAGGTTGCGAACACAGCCCATGTAGCTCTTGCTTGTAATGATACCCTTAGCCCCAACATCTGTGGAAAGGTACATATTGCATATTACTTTTGAGTAGTCATTTGTGTCGTAAATTTTTCTTAGAAATTTATTTACATCATATACAATATATGGGGAAATTTCTGGGGATGTTAAAAGACATGAAAAACTTATCTAGACTTACTGGGAACTCCTCCAATGTATAGAGGATGGTTGGTGTCTGCAGCAGAGACTGATGCTTTACCCTCCACTGCTTCCATCTTGACTCCATCAACAATCAGCTCTAGAACGTGACGTTTCTTGAAAGCTGAAAATGAAGAAAAGAATATTTTGATAAATGGTATATTTCATTCAGCCATAAATGCCTCACTTATTGATTCTTTTGGACTATCAGTACATGTACTGTAATTGATTGATAGGCATAATATATACACATGGATATAAAAACGATTTGTTTACATGATGTACTAAGAGTCCATTTATTATGAAGAAAAGATGTTGACAAAATGAAGAAAATTAAAAAACCTTAACTTAGAGAAAAGGCTAAAACGGACATGTTTATGCTTAGAGCTATAACATCCTGTACTGTAAGTCAAGAACACAGCTTTCTTAAACAGTTACTACACAATCTTTCCCAAAATTTGTCTTACTACATGCATGAAATTTAAAAGCAAATTATTGTAATACATCATACCTTGAATAGTGTGCCAGCGTCCATCACAGAGAGCATTCTTAGTGTTGGGATCTGTGGCCAGGACAATATCTCCTGCCCCATTGTTAGTAGAGAATACAACCTAAGGAACAAAAAGAACAACTTTGTATCTTGACATCTAAATGAAAAGTGCAAAAACATTTCAAATGTATTTAGAATCAAACTGCATTCCTCTTTCCCTCCTTCTGCAGCATTCATTCTCTCTTACATTACATTTTCCTCTTCCTTTTACTCTTCTCTTCAATGAAAAACTCAAAAAGAAAATGAAAAAAGCAGATAATACTAATAAACTGAGCAATTTCAACAGTTTTTACAAGTAGACCTAATGATAACATTATTTTTTAATCAAGATTGTTTTGAGAGCTTTAGATTCACTTGTTCCAGACTAAGTTTGTTTTGTTTTAAGTATAAACAATGACACAAAATACTCTTCACTCTTGCCCTATTTTATTCACATGAACATTTACCTTTCCTTCAGACAGCTGCAGCAGCAGATAGTCAGCAGTGCCATGCACAGCCAACAAGACTCCCTCAGGGCTGCGAGGCCTGATTTCCATGGACAGTTCCATGTCTCGTCCAACCTTGAACTTGTGAACTGCAGAAGAATACACAAATTTGTTTTCATAATTTATTATGGCTTATAGAATGCACAGCCAGCGAGCAACCAGAACTATGAATGCATCAATACGCTTCATGTGATCCTATAGCAAGGAACAGAGCACCCTCCTGAATGCCTGGAGTGCAAAGATGTTGTCCCTCATTGACAAGATTGACTAGACTGTTGATCTACATGTTGTTTTATTTTATAGAAAGAGAAGAGATCAGTTGGTTTAAGGTAAGAGTAATAAGTGCATTTTCTAATACTGATACTATACGTTCATAATGTATGAACTTTTGATCCACTTCTAATTACAAATTACACACAGATGTAGATCACGAATTAATAGTTTCCTTACCCAAGAAAAAGGACAAAAGAAAATCAACCCACACGCATACAAAATCAGAAGAACAAAATAGCATGAACAAATCCTAACAAGTACTCCACCAAAAAAACAAAAAAACATAAAAATGAACAAACAACTCCCCCAAACTATTCCTTCCCAATCCCAACAATAAATAATAAATTACATGGATCACATACAGACAGAAACACTTTTAAAAGCCACTCACACATTTGCACATGTCCTCCAGATTGTCCAAAGAATGCGCCAGTCTCCAGACCACTAGAACACTCCTGAGTGCCGATAGAGTTGGTGGGCTTTCCCAGGCTATCTGTGTTCATGTTTATATCCTTCAAACAGCCCTTGAAGCTGACGGCTCCATCCTGAACAAACATTGGGAACAAAATTGATTTTTTAAATACAATTACAACCATAAATATACATATTAATGACTAGTGGTTAACCCATTCTATGAATGGGACAGGGAGAAAGTAAATTTTAGAAAGGTAGAGCTTTTTAAAGTAATTCAAGATATTGGCACCAGATTACATGTAGTTATCACTTGAATAAAAGAAAAGAATTAGTTATCACCTGGAAAAAAGAATGAGCCCTCACTATCTTATGTAATCACCTGAAAAATGTTGTTTTTGTACCTACAGTGGTGCAGGACCTCTATACGGCGGCTCTACGTAAAGACCCCTAAGCTTAGATCCTATCTCACTCATCATAGTATAGAAATAAAAGAATAGAAGACAAAATGGAGTAGAGCAAGATAGACCTATGATGCATTCTATTAGTTCTTCGAAAGTTCTACTATCTGCCCCCTACTTCCTTTTCAATGACAACAGAAGCCCACAGACAACAAACTGGAAAATGATAGTTGATCATATTTCGCTGATTTATAAAAGTTGGAATATAGAATTCAGACCCATGTCACCTTATCATGCACACAGTTTAATTGTTTACAAATTGTTAGAAAATGGTTACTTATTTCTAATTACATAAAGCAGAATGTAAGAGGAACTTTGGTGAAAACCGCATCCATTTTGGTGCAGTATTAACGGAGGAGATCTGCTTTGAAGTTCAAAGTTTGCCTCTCATTTATATAGATGAAACATAACATAGGGCATAGCTTTGTCACTAACTAGAGATCAAAAATTCATCTGTATTCAATCTATCTTCTTTCATTTATTTTTCATGTGACATTGCAATTTGTTTTACTAGTCAGCAGGTCGCTCATTAGAGTCAAATGTCTCTGGTTCAATTCCTGGGTGTGTAGACATGATTTAGATGATTCTCTCATCCAACACCGGGAACATTTTTCAAGACTTTATCACCACCCCCAGATGTTAAAGGGGTACCCGACTATAATAGACAAGGAAAGGGTACCGGCCAGACAGAAATACCTGTCTGCCTCCCAGAAGGTTAAGATGGCTCAGAAATGCATCAGGTCTGTCGTGGTATTAGTGGCTGTAAAGCCTTTTGAGCTTGCTGTGAGCAGGGTGAAGCAGTATCTAAATGCTATCTAATTAAACATTCTCATTCCACAAGATCACATTAAGAATGATAATTCTTTTCACATTTGTGGAAACTGACCACAATGATACAAATTCTAAAAATACACTACAGATAAATGCAAGAGAATGCACACCCAAATTCAAGTGCAAACAGTTATTTTTGTGATAGTCACTAAGTTCTTTGTTTCCACTAATTAATTGTGTATAGTCATGAGGTAATCCCCAGGGAAACGGATGTAAACAATCCTCCTAGAATCATTTCCCTTACTGGTACATGACGTTGTCTATATATTTACACTAGAAAATTTGCTAGATTGATTGGTCGCCAGTAACCTTGCATGTGACAACGCCCACAGAATGAAAATATCTCATTGACTCACCCCAAGGTTGCGGATGGCTTTCTTGCGGATGTCCTCAGGCAGACCACCCACGTAGTGGGGAGCTTTGGTGTTGATGGATCTGGTACTGCCCTTGCTGTCTCCCTTGCCCACTTGTTCACCATCAATGGTCAGGATACCAGTCTTGCGTTTCCTGTAGAACCTCACCTGAAAGGAGTAGAAGTAAACAGAATGATAAGATAAGATAAGAAACGATAAGATAAGATGAAGATGAACTTTATTAATCCATTGACGTGGAAATTTGTTTTGGATATATTACATGGCCTGCGGACACAACAAAATTACAATGAATACAAGCATTCACACAGACCCATACCAGGCACACAATCACACAGACATACTAAAACTCAAAGCTTCACAAATAGGATTGGTATAAGTTATAAGCAACCTCTGTGCTCTTGGTACAGACAGAAGACTACGAGAGACATTGGACAGCTGTCAAGGGCAACCAGCTCACCATGGCTCAAGGGATTAGACAATAACTACAATAACAATATAAGTAGAAGATAAATGTATAGAAAGGTACCAAGAACACTGATGTGGTGGTCTGTTCAAATAGGCATATATTAGAAGGAGTGGTTCAGCAATGCACATTAGGAAGACCACTTCCAGAGAATGCAGAAGAGGGAGAGAACTACATTGTAAGTTAAGAGGTGTCCTCCTATCATGATGTGGAGACATAATAGTTAAAAGGAGGCGAAAACAGCAATCAATTCCAAATAGTCTTAAATATATATTATATGCTAAATTAAAACCTAGCCATAAAGGTTTTTAAAAAAGCTTCAAGAACTCTGCTCAGATGCTTTATTGACACCTATCTACATTCTTGAGGTCTGGAGGCCTTACCTTGTGCCACTTTCCGTCATTGTAAGTCCTAGGGCTAGTGATGAGGGCTGCCCCAGTGCCGCAGTTAAAGCCGAAGACAACTTGTCCATTGAGCAGGTACAGAGCCATAAAGTCCATGTGTACCGAGTCAGTGGTGTAGAAGATGACACCATTATTGGACGTTGTCTTGAAAGTCACCAGGAAGTACACAGGCCTGTGGAGAGGTAGGAGTTTTCAATTTAACATTCCTTTCTTTCTTTAAAATTGGTAATAAACGATTCATTTCTGATGTGAGCAAAGATTTCTTAATGTATTTTGCATTTCACTTCTACTAAATAAGCTCAAGGCGTTGCAATACATATATATTAGGAAGCAATTTATTTTCACAATGTTTCAATAAGAAAGTAATAGCAACAAAACAACAAAAGCTGCTTTGGGACAGGCACATACAAGTATTGTATCTCTTTATAGTAACAATGTATTGTATCACACTACCCTGATTCCTGTACCCATCACTTTACCCCTTTGTGAGTGTAACTCTAATAGGCAGTGGGGAGTTGACACAAATTCCAAAATCTAATGCTACTTTTGATTGTGCATCACAAAAAAAACCAAAATAAAAATATATTCAGGTACAGTGGTCTCCGCCTAAGTGCCCAGTCCTCGGGTGACAAGAAAAGCGGACAATTATTATTCCACTAGGGAGTGCCTGGCAAGCAGATAGTCCACTGTAGAGCTTTATTACATCTCTCATCAGGTACATTGTTCACTATCTTCACTCATATCAACGGGCATTTATGCGAAGTTCATCAGCGGGCAATTATGGGCTTCAACTATATAAGAAAAATTAGGTTCCACGCTAATTGCAGGCAGTTAGACGAATCGGGCCAATATGCGCTGGGCATTTAGCCGGAGACCACTGTACCTTGAAATAACAACAAACAAAAAATTGTGACTGTCTAGGAAAGTGATGAGTGATCTTCCAGAAAAACGGTGCCCATTTCTCTAGCATAAAGCACTGACCTGAACCTGATGTTTGCTGGCAGATTTTTAAACTCCTGCCTGGAGTCTGGCAGCATACCAAATTGGACACCGTCCACTACAGCTGTCTCATCCACATAGTCACTGGCTCTAGGCAGCAGAGTGCACTGGTCGGGGGATACTGTAGGCTGGACAGGCCCGGCTGAAAGAAAACAACAACAAAAATGTCACTGATTTAAACAACTTGTCTCCGATTTATATACAGCTTTTTCTCGCTCTACAGCAAGCTCAATGTGCTTTGCAGTATATCATTACCCCGACAGACCTGTTTCATTTCAAAGCCATTTTAAAGCTTTGATTTAGAAATAAAATTGTGTGGTCTAATTTCAGAAAGCAACAATTTGATGCAATTCCTTCTCAATTATTAGCCTAGACACGTACTAGGCCTATTGTTTCATAAGTCAAGATCGGCTAAGAATGTTTACCTCTCATGTTTTAGTTCATTATGAAATGCCAAGAGAAAAAAATAAACATGCATTGCTATCGCAAAGCTTGTAAATCAAGGCTTACCAGATTCAGTGATGCAATCTCCAAGGCTGATTCCTCTGCGCTCATACAGATGGGCAAGGTTTTGGAATCTGTAACAGACATGATTTATGAATACATGTATACTGCTGGCTGAAGTCTATATTTTTGTCAACTTGATTTTATTTAAAAAATAACAACATAAACCTAAATCTGAACAAAGAACAAATTGGCTATGACATGAGCACTGAACCAATTTGCTGGTCTTTGCTGAACCAAATCAATGGAAAGAATATTATCATGAAAAATGAAAATGACACTGTTGACACATACAGGGTGGATGTCAAGACAAACAATGTGTCACATGTGCAAGATGACTCACTTTTTGTTGATTGTAATGTCACCCATGCAGCCCTCAATGCCTTTGTTGACTGGCACAACATCCGAGGTGAGCTCATAGTCTTCTGGGAGGCCTCCAAAGTAGAGGGGCGTATCAGTCATCACTTCTCCCACACTCTTCTCAGACTGAACTGTCTCTGCGTCATCAATGCTCATGGTCAATCTGGCCAGACGAAAGAAGAAAGTACATTTAGTGAACATAGTACAATGACAATAAAGAGGGACATAGATTTATTTCTATTACCATTATTGTAGTCTACCATCAACAACATAATGTTGTTAGTTAGTAAGCAGGAGATACAAAGCTTTTGTAAACAGAATGAGTGCAAGAACGGTTGGATGGAATAGAAGAATATGTGGGGTTTCTTTTTTTGTTATACCACACACACAAAAAAACAACAAAAGAAAGAAAAAAAAGGGAGGGGGTGGGTGTATGTGTGATAAAGCGCCATCCTATGATTCTTACCAAGCAAGGTTTAATTATTAAAATGATGAAACTCAACACAATCATTTTAAAATTTGTGTCAGGGACTATAAATGACTTTGTAAGAGAAGATTGAATACATGGGAAAAGTGTGGAACTATTCAAAGAAAAGAGAAATCTTCAATGTAACTCACAAAGCATCCATCTTCATGATAGAGATATAGTGCCACTCTCCATCACCATAGGTGCTGGTAGCACTCTCAAGGCTAGATGTCAGACTGCCCAGGCTCTCAGCGACCACGATGCGACCCTCCACCACAGACACAGAGAACACGTTGGACTGAAAAACAAACAAATCATGATTGTCATAAGAACACTTCAATAGCATTTGTAACTGATAGAACAACTGAACATGCTTTCCCCTCAATAGCTCAAAGCATTACCATTTCAAATTTCAACTCAGCAGTACGATGGCTATACCCCGGCTTTTCTGTAGTTTCAGAATTTATCATTTCTTTTCATACTAACAACAACAAAAAAGTGAATACTCACTATTATCTTTTTTGTGTGTTAAAGGCATCAAACTAAATCAATGTTATGATAAACAAGAATACCCCCAGCCCCACCACCCCACACACACAAAAAAAGCAAAGATTTAGAGAGAAAAAACCCAAGATGATACATGTAACAGAATCAAGAATTCAATTCACATCGATTCCTTCATTCTATTATCGAATTGATCCCATTGTAACAATTTGAGTTCAATGTTCATATTGTGTGTAATCAATAGAACAGTTATAACAAATGTTCTTACATGTTCTTTTCATTGATTTGTATCATCACAATGCTGAATGTCATACCTGACTGCTGTCAGCTGCATACATGAGTAGGGCACTGTTGGCCATGGTCTTCATCTTGAAGGTCACATCAAACATGTTGCCCACACTGACTGGCTTCAAACCAAAGTATCCCATTCTGGTGCTTGGGAAGGACACAACGTGGGTCACCTGGAATCATGTCAATTGTTATTATTACATCCACAGTGTACGTTATTACATAATTACCTTCTTTCATAGATAGTGATTATGTTGCCTCTTAATCATCCAAATATTTAGCTGTAGTATTTTTAAATACCATTGTATCATGTACATGATGTATTGTGATTTTAACACCATGAGCTTTTCGAAAAGGCGAAATGCAAAATAAATAAATAAATCATGAAAGACGATCAATCATACAGAGATCCATAGATCCCATTTATACAGGAGGACCCACCCCTCAACCTCGAGATAAGTGGTTCTTAACCTGGGTTTACACGAACCCTTGAGGTTTAGTGAGTCGGTCTCTGGGGTTTGGCGGAGCGGAGCCTCTGCCGTGTAGAGGTCAAAGCACACCCAACTCATCATGTCAATTCAAAAGAAAGGCTCGGTGAATGTGCATAAAAATGTGTATAAGACACTGACAGCTGATAGGGTTCTGTACCTCCACAAAGGTTAAGAACCACAGCCTTGGAGAGAAGAAGTGTTCCACACCCTTCCAACCTTAGCACAAACTCCATGGATTACTGGAAGCCTTAAAAAGCAGACAATCAGATTCATTCAAAGAACTAGCTTTGCCATTTGATGTCTCTGCGATCAAGAGCGAGGAAGCAGGAAAAGAAGATGTAGGCCTACACATATTTCAAAACAAACTTAGGAGAACGAAAGAGAGGGAGAGAGACAGAGAGAGAGAGAGAGAGAGAGAGAGAGAGAGAGAGAGAGAGAGAGAGAGAGAGAGAGAGAGAGAGAA
>JAUELK010219338.1:2500-10336 GCA_031471215.1 Gastropteron pacificum | reverse complement strand
TCTCTCTCTCTCTCTCTCTCTCTCTCTCCCTCTCTCTCTGTCTCTCTCTCTCTCTCTCTCTCTCTCTCCCTCTCTCTTCCTCTCTCTTTCTACCTCGTTATTACGTTATACACACGCACATACACATAATATAACCATAATTGCATCATATTGTCTTTCATTTCTTTCTTTCTATTATTGATAACTTACTATCTTTGGCAGTTGTATGGTAAGCCATGAGGCAATGTCACAAGAATGAACAGTAGGTTAGCATTAGTGATTTTTTTTACAAAAACAAACAAACAAAGACCCCACGAAAATAGTTTTCATTCCTCATACACGTTAAAGGAAGTAGATCTACATTGTGTTCTCATATGAAGAACGTGGAATGCCTACGTTTGGCAAAGTGCGTGAGTATGTCTTTGTCAGTCACCGCAGAGTCTCGTTTCTCCATGTTAGCACCAGCGCCCCCTGACGTCTTTCTCGACCGGCTGTACTTCCGGTGCGAGCCACGACTCCCTATCTTGGACGCAGCTTTCACACGGTCAGATCCACCCAGGGACTGCAGCTCGAACAGATATTCCCCGTCTCCAGCCTCGCTTTCTGAGACTCCTACTGAACTCCTGCCATCACTTCCGGGTCCGCCACATTCACTGTTCCTGCTCATAGTATACCCGCTCAAGCTGGTCACAGCAGCACTGTCAGGCCTCTCCTCGTCCCCGGACGTCGCTGAGGTGGGAGTCAACACATGGTACTGGCTCATTTGCACCTGTTGTTGTTGCTGCTGCTGATGTGGTTGTTGTTTTGGTAATGGTGGAGACTCCTCCTCCACGGGCGAAGGGGACTCAGCGTCTGCCAACCGGTAATTTACGGCCGGTGTAGTTCGTCTTTTGGGGCTGCAGTTTCGACACCGCATTCCGTTTTCGGCGTCTGCAGCTAAGCGGATAGCAAGTTTGCGGGCACGGCTGTCCAGTTGTCGCGTGTGCCAGCAGTATGAGACGAAGAAGAAGACGAGGATACACACTGCGGCCACAGAGCTGGCGGTCACCAATGCCGTTGGAAACTCTCGGGGAATGTCATCCTCCACTGTGAGAGTTTTGTGGACGCCACTGCTTGACCCGCCATTGACCAACGACGAGGACGATTGAGATGTCGACGAAGAAGATGATTTAGGCGATAATACAGAAGATGTGGAAGACGAGGACGCAACCGATGATCCTACAGCAGGTGCAGAAGAAGAGGAGTTCGAAGTTTGTTGTTCAACGTCACCTTGAGTGTCTGGGAATGAGTCTGTAGACGTGTTGTCCAGCCAAGTGGTTCTGTTTTCCAAACGTTGCGTCACGTCTAGCGGGTCTTCAGTTGAGACTGCGTGAGACACTGCGAGAGTTGGGATAAAGTCCAACGCTAAGACCAGGATCGTGCACAATATGTGAATGTGGAGCAAGACCAGCGCTCTTCCAGTGACCATTCCGACTCTTCTCACTTGTAACATTTCCGGGAAGGTCATGATAATTAGAAATATCCAACCACAGTTAAAGTCTTATTCATAGAACAAATTGTCACGTACAGTGAAAATCAGCACGGCTAGTCCACGCCAAATGCTAACGAATGGAACTTGCAGTTCACATTAATAACGTTTATACACACGAGAAAACCTTTTCAATAGCCTTCACACTCCTCGGTATATAACGTAGCTTGGTGAGTCAATGGTTTCCATTTCGAGAGCCAAGTCTGTATCACAGTTGACTCAGTTGGCACCCTTGGTATTCATTCACCTCATATTTCTCCGAGTTGGTCTGCCAGGAGCTCTCAGTCGTAAACATCAGAGCCTGCAGTGTGCCAAACTTCCATCACTCTATTGGACAGTCCATTGCTATGGGATTGAAGTTCCTATATGGGCCATATTGAATGAAAAGTTCATCCTAGAGTGCGAGCATTTTCATCTTTCCGTATCTCGGCCTTTCTACGGTCTGCGCTGTGTGCCAGAACAATGCTCCAGTAAAGATTTCATTGGCATGTAGACCACAAACACAGTCAGCTGTGTTGCAAAACATTTTAGTCCTATGAAGAAAATAAACCTTATCAATCGAAATCCTTCTTGTGTGTTCTCATTTTCGTCCCTTTTCTCTTTCTACATGCCTGCCAGCTTCCCAATTTTGTCTCTTCGGCCTTCCAGTAATATGTAGAGGCTTTTCTTCGTGTATAGACTATGAACACTGGTTCCTCTAGAAATATCCTAAAATGACAGTCTGAATTGTGAACTTTGCGATAAAAATGCGTTCATGGAGAATCATTAATTCAGTAGACAAAGAAATAAAGTCTAGAAACGCTTTGCTTGCATTAAATCAACCTAGATTACTCGCTAAGCCAGATTGTGGATTAAGGCGGCGAGACTGCATGACGCAAGACTGTGATGCCGCACAAAGAAACTAGTATGCGTATTTATTATATTAATATTCATTAGCTTGACTGTGGACCTTCCCAGTCAAAACCTCGTGTCTGTGCTGTCGGTATTTTATGTTTCTATACTGTTCTTTTATAGCAATAAATAGCAGAATTAGTCTGCATTATGTGTGACCTAGACTCATAGCTGTAAGACCAATCAAGAGACAACATTCGTGAATCTGTTTCATCGTGTCTTTTGTCCAGTTTACGTGAAGTTATCGCGATTACCTAAATAAATAACTTATTATACATATAGCACATGTCTTGTTCCGTTAATGGGAGGGAATTTCCACTTCTACATACAGTACGGGAACCTTCAGAGAGTTGGACTCCTAACACCAGAGACATTGGTTGAGATTCAATAAATGCCATGGAAATTGGTTCACAATTCTTTAAATGGTTTGGTTCAATGTTCAACTGTGTCTGGATGTCGCATCCTTTTGATCAGTTTTCATGGCAAGATTAAGCAAAATGATAAACAGAACCTTTAGGAGGTCATACACATGAAATATTCCAAGCCAACGAGCTACGAGCCGATGGTTATGTTGGTGAAATCTCTCACATCTCGCTCCCTGTTCCGCTTTCTTGTTCTTTACATGAGAAATGTATCTCGCTCCCTGTTCCGCTTTCTTGTTCCTTACATGAGAAAGTTATCTCGCTCCCTGTTCCGTTTCCTTGTTCCTTACATGAGAAAGTTATCTCGCTCCCTGTTCCGCTTTCTTGTTCCTTACATGAAACATTTATCTCGCTTCCTGTTCCACTTTCTTGTTCCTTACATGAGAAATTTATCTCGCTCCCTGTTCCACTTTATTGTTCCTTACATGAGAAAGTTATCTCGCTCCCTGTTCCGCTTTCTTGTTCCTTACAAGATAAACGAACGTCGAACTTGACGTACGCACTCTGGGGGTCAGAAGCAATCACCTCGCTCGTCCACACGGGTGTCGAGATGGGGTGCTAATCACTTAGACTGGAAATGTGCCAGAGGGGTAATGGCAATGTTTACATCCAGATGGGAAGGTGACTGAAGTCCATCTCCCTATTCCTTGCTGGTTTGCTCCCGGGTCTTAATGCTCTCTATCAAAGGCAGCAGGGTTGGCCGATGGTTGGCACTCGAGGTGAGTAATGAGCGCTATGCAGGAATGGAGCAGTTGTGTGGCTCTCACCATCTGAGGACACAGGCACGAGAAATTGGTTATTTGGCAAGGAATTTGTTCTGGTCCGCGAAGGTTCTAAGGCTATTATACACCATGCATTCCAGCGATCCTTACCCAATCGGTTCCAAGGACACTCACTTAGAACTTAGTGTTGATGTAAAGACTTTCGGTGACTACAAACATCGCAAAGATCTATCAAAACACGATTCGCACCATATTATGTTGTTCATTCTAGTCGAAGGAAAAACATTACAGGAACCACGCCTTTTAAAAATCTTGTTACCTCTCTTAACTTTTCATGCTTGTTTTGTGATGTATTGTTCATCAATATTCTAGAAAGCTAGTTCTTAAAATATGTTTTATGATGTTTTCATGCTTTTTGTTCCTGTGGTCCCATTGTATCGCTCAGGTTGGAAGTCGGAAGGTGATCTATAGCTGATCTATTTTTAACAGGTAGTCGAAATGAGTCATGCACTCTTCTAGTGGTCTTGTAAACCAACAGAGCCATGGCAGGCAGCCTAGCTCTGCTATCTAGGTACTGTAAGGACATAAAGTAGGCCCCTTATTCATGCGATTGTGCACTGAGTCTCATGATCCCTCCGGATCAGATTATCAATATGCACAATGTAGTTTCTAGGTCGATGATGGTTATTTTGTTACATGTATGGCTACATGTGTCTACGCTCATGGCAAAAGGGTGCAAATAGAGTGGATCCGTCAACCGGCCTTTTGCTGGGAAATGACATCATCAATGGCATACAGCTAGTAGTGCTGTATAGAGAGCGGAAGTCGATGGATGACATCGTTTTCCAGCAAAACACTGGGTGACGGAAAGGCATAGAGTTAGTAGTGTTGTATAGAGAGCGGAAGTCGATGGTTGACATCATTTTCCAACAAAAACGGGGCGATGGATCCACTCCGTTTGCACCCAAAGCCGCCGTTTAGGACAGAACCATGTATTTGCAGTGTCGCATTATTTTTTGTATAGGCTTCGCGTGTGAACTTGAGTGGAAGAATTCATAAAGTTCACTCAAAGTCAAAGACTGTCTTTCTTTTTTTTACATGGCAGCATTTGGTTCCCCACAGCTGGTGAGTAGACTAGAGATGCTCTGCATAAGCCAATAAGTCTTTGCACCCAAGACGTCTAATCTGGTAAGTGTGAATCTTCTCAATGCACTCACTGAATCTGCTGTTTCCGTTGCTGACATCCCCTCAGACACACACACACACACACACACACACACACACACACACACGCGCGCGCGCGCACACAGAGAGAGAAAGAGAGAGAGTGAGGGAAGAGAGAGGGAGACAGAGAGGCACACACAAATGTGCACATACACTCACACGCATACATAAACACACGCACGCACACACACACACATACACACACACACACATAGAGAGAGAGAGAGAGACACACATAGAGAAAGAGAGACAGAGAGACAGAGAGAGACAGAGAGAGAGAGAGAGGGGTAGGGGAGGGAAGAGAGAGTGAGAGAGACAGAGAGGCACACAAACATGTGTACATACACTCACACTCATACATAAGCACATACACACACACACACACATACACACGCACATAAAGAGAGAGAGAGGGTAGAGAGAGAGAAAGAGAGACAGACAGACATACCGACACATAAACACACACAGACACACACACACACACACACGTACATAAACACAATCACTCAAAAATGGTCTTAAACGCATTTCAGCTTCCTTTCTTGAAGAGCTTTTCAATCAGTGTTTATTTGCCAAGACAATGCAGCCCATATTCTCACTAACGGAGAGAACGTGAAATGTGCACTCCATCATGCCAATGACTTCACTACAGCACACATGTAACCAACCAGAGCTGATGCCAAGATAAATCCTGGTGTTCCTCTCATGAAGTGTTTTACAGCCTAGCTATTCTTTATTGCCAAATTCACTGTCTCTCGTTATGAGGCGAGAAACGCTCCATGAAACAGACTAGTGATAAAACAGCAGTGTCAGCTTGCTGGGGTGTCTTAAAAAGTCACTTAGGTGCCCAAAATATGGCTTCAGAAAACAGTTGAGTCTGTCACGACGGTGACTTGGAGTCCGAATCGGTCCTTGATTACGATCGTTAACAATCAACAATGACACGGCGCAGTCGGTGCCTTTAAAATGTGTGGACTGGTGGCTCTTTCGTGGGTTCCTCCAAGGACCCTTAGGGTAGATGTGGCCGTCTGAGGAAAATTTGCCCGATACACGTACTGTGGGTCAAACTGACCATCCGCGATTTGCAGTTGAATGTCGTTTCTGAAACCGAGTGAAAAGCTGGCTAGTGATTGAAACATGAGCATCAAGTACCATTGCACCATCTTCCCTACGCAGAAATAGCAGTAGTAGTACTATCACTGCTACTAACTAACGCTGCTGTTGCTACGTGAACTTCTACGACCTCGATAGACTAAGCGCTGGTGGGTGTATGGAAGCACAGATCGATTCGCCCGGTGCAGCAAAAACCGATTACATGTTTTTATTAACAACCCTTTTAGCGTGATCATTTAACGTTAATATCGCAGTTCATATCCCTATGCTAATCAAGAAGGACATTACGATGTCATTTTTAGACGATCATTTATCAATTACACCGTGTTCAGGGCTCTTGTTGAGTGGGTCGGACGGGCCTCTTTCAAGTTCGTACCAAAGATAATTCGACCACCTGCCGGTGAACACGTTTAAACACGATACGAAAAGGTTCCGTGTGCCCAGCACTCAATTGTGCTTTGTGACTGATGATCTGGTGGTGAAGTGGTCAGAGTGTTGGCCTCACGAATCAAAGGTCCGGAGTTCGATCCCGAGCTGTGCCGACTCGATTTGGATTTGAGAGTATTTTCTTATCCACCACCAGGTGTACTCATAAAAGGTACTTTGCCACTACGTGCCGACCAGGCAGCACTACCAGTATGCCTCCAAGGAGGGCTTTGGAATGAAACAGGTCTGTCGGGGTAATGACATGCTGTAAAGGGCCTTGAGCTCAAAGAGAAAAAGCGCTACATAACGCGGGTTGGCAGACATATATTTTGCAAGGAGTTAACCTATATCAAGAATTCTATAGAGACCAAATTATGATTTCACTGAGTTGCTCATTCAGGGACAGTAGCTTAGAATTGTGGGTTTCGTTGGAACTGGCAAAAAAACAGGACAAACAAAATTGTATAAGGAAAGGAACGACATCTTCAGTTCAAGACTTGGGTTTGGGTGTATACTCGACTGACGCGATCAGTGGAATGTTCACTAAAATCAAAAGGCGCCTTGTAGCACACAACTCGTTTCGGGTTATTAGGCGCTTTTCTTCATTTTTGCAGAAGATGACACGCTTTGTACAACCCTTAGAGCTGCTATTTTCTCCGGCTCCCAGCGCGCACATGCCGAACTTGGAGCATGTGAACGATGAGCCTGTTGGACACACCATAGCCCTGACGTAGGTCGCCCTCTTGGTAGGCTACACATACTTGAAACAAACAGCAGTATAGAATACAGTAATTAATTTTCAATCATAGTTGTCACAACGGCAGTACAGAAATACAATAATTAATTGTCAATCATAGTTGTCACAACGGCAGTACAGAAATACAGTAATTAATTGTCAATCATAGTTGTCACAACGGCAGTACAGAAATACAGTAATTAATTGTCAATTATAGTTGTCACACGGCAGTACAGAAATACAGTAATTAATTGTGAATATTAGTTCTCTTGGTATCCAATCTCCACAAAGGGAAGGACGTAGAGGCCTTATCATTAATTCATCTCCTCCTGCATTCTCCATCAGGCCGTATCAAAAAATCAATTGGTGTTTACTGTTGGTATAACAGCTGGACATCACACAACAACAAAGTCTCACTGATAATGTAGCCCTGTTAAGGGCGGGGTCGTGTTTGCGTTGTCGTGCAGATTGCATAGTTAGTCATTGTGATAACACACTCATTGTTGTCTCCAAGTGTTGTGTCGTGGAGATAAAAATTCGAAAGGAAATTAATAAGTGTTGGGTTTTTTTCTCTTATCATTTTTGTTTTGTATTGAGTTTGAGTTTTACACTCCTGGTGACACAATCAAGATCCTTGAAGAGGTGGGGCCTATGTGTTAATGTCCGTGTCTCCGAAGGCCTGGTGTGGACAGCCATATGAAGTGGCCACACGACCCATGTCCAGATTCTCCGTGCTCCTCAACAAAACCCTACAGGAGGACGTGGAAGATTGGTGTGAAGGTGGCGGACAAAGTA
>JAUELK010219327.1:0-10336 GCA_031471215.1 Gastropteron pacificum | reverse complement strand
TGTAGGCCTATGATTTTCTCCCAGTAAAATTGCCGGCGATTTCATAGGAATAAAAAAGAAGGAATTTCCGGCGGTTTCAATTTTTTTTTTTTTTAAAAGGAAAAGACCGGAATGAAAAAAATCCGGAGATCCGGCGAAATCCGGAGAATTTGCACCTCTGTGTATGTGCATTCTTTATTGGTCACCATCAGCCTTGACAGGTAAATCCACTTTGTGAAAAACAGTCAGCCGTTCTAATATCCGAAGTGACGTTTTTCCAGAGTAAAAATAGAGAAATAATTCGGTCCATCGAAAAATCTGTTCTTATAACCTAAGTGTTCTTTTATCCGATGTTCTTATAAGCGGCGCCTACTGTAAGATCACCACTTACAAGGACCAGGCCAGCATTTGGGTCTGTCAGCTTGCAAGCAATCTCCTCCACTAGCTTGTCACAGTTGAGGTGCATGGCCTGTAGCCTGAACCTGTCCAGGTCTGATGGTGCCAGGAGAGCTTTGTGAGGTCCAGTGGTCCCACACTGGGTGGTCTCCAGCACCAGGTCAAACTCTGCCTGCCACAGGCTGCACGACTCCTCAGGAGCAAGCCTGAACACACACACACAATGCCTCACAGTGAATCTTTCCAAGGATTTAAAAGATCAAAAGGGACAAACAGATATTTGTGTTTAAAATCTCGGACTGAACAATTCAAAATGTCATTTGTGCCATCAATGTTCAGGAGAATGTCAAGATCAGGAAGCGAGAGTGATTGGGCGAGCAAGAACCAATTCAAAATGTAATGTCTATCTGTACATGATTTGTATGCCTGTGTGAATGTATGTGTGTTGGTATGTCTGTGTGATTGTGCACCTGTTATGGGTCATATATTATTAAAATCATTGTAATTTTGTTGTGTCCACACATGTGATACATCCAAGACAAATATCCATGTTAATGGATCAGCAAAGTTCATCTCATCTTATCTTTTCCTTTGTTCATTTTCCCCCCTACATATTCCTGTATCAAACTATTTCTTCTCTCATCATGTAACGGATAGGGCTGTTCAAGTGTACTGAGTCAAGATGCTGTGCACTGAAGTTAACATGATAACCATTATATGTTGGCCTGGGATCATAGACAATGTTGTTAGCTGCCAATTCCATCAAGATGCTTTATAATACAGAATGAGCTTTTTAACAACGTAGCTCTTGCATTGAACTTATTTCTTAAGGAAGCTGGCAACATCAAAAAATGAGAAAAGATTCAAGTTTGGTTCCATGGGTTTCAATGGGCTGGTCACTCACCTCAGAGATGGGTCAGCCAAACTGTCAGTCTCAAAACTATGATGACTATCAGAATCAGTGAGGCCTCTTTTTCCATCTTCTTCCTCGTCATCATCACTCCATCCTCCTCCTGCCTTTCCTTGCCGATGTTTCTTCACTGAAATGTGTATAGATATGAATTGTCTGATTTCAAACACAAACATCAATCAAATTCACAGGAGAATCTGACCCAGCAATGTAAACAGACCAAAGACTTCTCTTACAAATGTGTACACTGATGTCGAGAGAGGTGGGATAAAAATACATGTGAGAGAACAGAGGCTAAGAAACGAGTTTTATTTGCTACAATAATTGTGAGACATGTAACAACTGTAAAGTTTAGGCATATGTCTGGTAGGCGGTCAGCTTGATTGCACATCAGTACTTTGCACTTGCTCTAATACTTAACAAACCTTCCATGACCTAAATCTTATTCCAATTGTAAGTACAGTTTGCGTATCTGACAAATCATTGATAAAAAAAATAATCTTGGCTAGCCTACATCTCAGACTTGGATTCATACTACAAGATGATTTCTATACATTGGAACCCTTCAGTAAAGATGTGTGGTCAAGGGGTTCTATAGTAACGGGTTCCACTGTGATCTGATCAGCTGGAGGCTTACCTGTCCTACTGATGCTAGTAGTGAGAGCATTGTGGGTTTGGTCTCTGGCAGAGGGAGACACGACTGCTGGGACTGTCTCACAGCTCACCACAGGGGGCTGGTAATTGCTGACTGATCCACTGGTGGCAGCATAGATACGAAGAAAGAACAGCTGTCAGTACATGGGAGAATGGTATATGGGACAATAGTACTGGTACGAGAATTGGAACTTATTTATGGTTCTGAAAGATAGAACAAGGAGGACTAAGAATTGAGATTGCAGAACAAAAACTCAAGTTTTACAATTAATCTGTGACCAGTGTATATCTGTATGAAGAGAACTGAACAGCATCAAAATATGGACTGTTCCAGAAAAGCTACTACAAATGTTTTGTGACAGCTTTAGAAACAGTGCTATCTTGAGAATATCTAACCTGACAATGAATACTTGAAAATATTACTGCAAATGCTACACAACCACTTTCATAGATAACAATCTATGCAAAACATATTCCACACTGCTTTTTCACAACTGTAGATATCAGTGTTTTCTTTTTTGTATTAAAGGAGTAATCTAGACCACCTAGAAAGTTTGTGAATTTATACAAACTATAATGTTATGCAACATATGTATATCAACTCTGAATTTAGTGACTGTAAAGTGCATTGAGCTTGCTGCAGAAAAGAGTAAAGTGCTATATGTATTACAAACCTATAAAATACAAGAAAGGAGAATATATAATAATATCCTAAAGCATTTGTTTCAGTTGTCTTGGAGCAAGTGGGCAAAGAAATGACAAGTGGCTTAGGTCTCTTACCTGAGGTCCAATTTTGCCAGCAGAGCAGCCTGTCTATCAGATGGTGTCTCTGAGATCTTTGTGCTCAGTTTCTCAATCTCTCCTAGGATGGTTTCTCCTATACCCTCTGCGGACAGTGGGTACACACACTTGCAGTTTGAGGCGTCCAATTTGGAACAATTACTACTACATGTCATCCCTTTAAACACAAACTAGTGTCACACATGTTTTGTTAGTTTAGCAGGAGAGTGATTTCAAGTTTCTGATGAGTTTTGAACAACTACTACAACATTTGACACACACTAAAACTAATATAGAAACTGATATTTGGTATACTGAAATGTTTAAATAATTTAAATAAAGGTTAATTACCTTGGTAAACAAAAAATGTGTTTATCAATTTCATTGGGTTACTAAACATTGTCCTCTTCAGTAATAATGATCGATCGGAAAAGACAAAGATTAGAAGGCAACAACATTGTTTTCTGCAGTCATCCATAATTTGAAGGAGAGAAGCACTGCTAGAGTATTTCATATCTAATGCTACAAACACATTTCTTAGAATACCTTTCCATCTCAAAGAAGTTGTAAAACAGAGAAAACCTGCAAGGAAGGCAACTGGTGTTTGAAGGTGGATGCTATTTATATTTCATGTGACTGAATTTTGGGACACAGATTGAAGAAGAATTGTTTTCAGTCAAGTACACATGTCCTCTTTTGCTGTCTACAAGAAAGGCACACAGAACATACAACAACAAAAATGACCAGAAACAAGAACACGGCTGACACATGTGTGAAAGAAGGAGATAATCATTGTGAATTCTCACACATCTTGCAAAAAAAGCAAAGCCATGACTGTAACGATGGACTCACTGTTGTGTACGTTGGGTGTGTTCCCAAAGCCTTGGATGGCTCCTCCAGACCTCACGGGGCCCACTGAACCCATCCCACCTAAACAAACATAGACATTAAATAGTGTTCTTATTCATAGACTTGTAAAAATGTAAATGAGCATATATATATATGGTGTGTATATAGTATAAACAAGAAGTACTTATATTTGTAATGTAAATACTTCTTATTTATTGTACTATATATACAGATATATATATATTAGCGTGCTCATTTACATTTTTACAAGTCTATGAATTGTAAAGCATAATATATGGCTGCAATATACAAATTATCAAAATATTGTTCTTATTATTACTGCAACATTAAATATCAAGATAATACACATTGGACCTTGATGGCTTCAACATGTTTTTACAAGGACCATTGTTCCAATGAACATCCATGTTCTGTAGGGTTAACGTCTTTATCACTTCTGCTTGTACATTATGCTTAATCACATATAGGGAGCTCAAATGAGAATACTACTTTAAGACAGTAGAGTAGAGTATATGGTATGAGTGGTATGAGTTCCAACATACAAATGTAATCCAGCCAAAAATGTATCCAGTAGTGAGGTGACAAATGAAAATGTGTCCATTACAACTCATATATATGGCAAACATTTCTTTATCACACAACAATCTGTATGTATCAACTTTGCAATTCAATCATCGGCCATACTAAACCAAAGAACCTACCATATTTAGGGTCTTCTGTCTTTTTAGCTGGTGTCGTCTGAAAGTGATCCACCTTGTAGAGACTCTCACAGACCTCCTGACATGCAAACAGCCAAGACTTCATCATCCAATGTTAAAATTTGTCATTGTACAGAATTAAACAAACCATTTCTGGTCAAAAGGACTGGCAAAAAGACAGGATATAAACTTGATTTAGTTCAACTGAATTTCCGTCAAGTCAACAATACCTCCATCAAAAACAGATATTGTATTGTACTATCATGCACTATTACGTGTCTGTGATATGACATGAATATTCTATCATACTGTGTTGTTTTTCTGTCAATGCAAAGCGCTTAGAGCTTGCTTTTGCAGGTTGAAGTGCTGCATGTATTATTATCATTGCTATTAATATTATTACATTACATTGCTCATCATTAAGTCTCAGTGGTACTTTCATCAGAATCAATATGTCTGGGCAATTAGAGTGACAATGAAAGGCCTTGCACTCACAGCAGCAATTTTCCTGACCATGACATAGGGCACATTACCATGCATTGGGTGGGGAGGACCTCCGAACTCTGGGGAGATTGAAAGACACGCCATGATGTAAAAAAAAAGATGGCATTTATATAGCGCTTTTCCTCCGAAGAGCTCAAAGTGCTTTACATCTATTACAGGATACTAACGAATACAACACATAACACATCACAACCATTGAACACAAGTACAGGCAGCCTGTGAGGCGCAGAAACATGCCTATAGCCGGGTACCCCTTTTACACCTGGGTGGGGTGAGTACATGAGTGTAACTCTTGCAGATATACCGCCCAGATCGTGTTGTCAAAGTTAACGACACTTACCACTCTCAACATCAGATTTGGTTACTAGTATAGGACCTATCACTAATACAACACAATAATCAACAATGTTTGAAAACAACAATTTGAATAAAACTCTCAGATCAGTAGATATATCAGAAAAAAAAACAAATGCTGCACTATGACTATAAGAATGTATACTAATAACTATACAATAACTAATTTGACAATTTGTGTAAATCAAATTCAGAAACACAGACTGAAAACAGTAGATTGAGTCATATTTTGAAGAGCTCGTATTATGAGCTTAAAACTTGATTTTGCTCTTCATGTTGAATAGCTGGCACATGTAAAAGTAGAAGTTCTTACAGTTAGATAATGTAGACCATTTCCTTGATGTGGGTAGTCCTAGTTCAAGCTTAGCAAAACTAGAACTCGTTAAAACTTGTTTTTTAAGAGATAAATACAATGGCAAGAAGTAATGAGAACTAGAGGTGGAAAGATGCTTTGTTCAGCACAACACTTACTGGTACACTCCTTGACTCCATCTGAATGCTTTCTCATGCCAAGGACAAATTCTTGACTTCCGTTATCAACTAGATGTTTCATAAGCTTCAAGACCTGATGGGAGAGAAGCAAACATGATGCTTGAAATGTATTCATTCCGATGTTTTAGTCCATTGGCCCACATCACAGTGTATACTACATGCATGTCATTTGTAAATAAGGTCCTGCAAATCACTTCATACAACAAAAATCAATGTTTTTAGAGGTATGCAATGTCAAGACATATATTGTAACTATTTGGCAAGTTTGGGGGATTTTTACATAGACTGTCACAAACAATTGTTCTCCGTGTTAAAGAAAAATAGAACAGGAAACTCATTACTATTGAGTACCATCTGGTACAAATGTTTGAACAGACATCTTTTGTCCGGAAGAGATTTGTATTTTTCAAGATGAAAAATGTGTTTTAAAAAGAGCAATCATTCTACATTGCCAAAGTTGTATTGTATTGATGGTGAAGTCTGATGACATATGTTGCTGGGTACTTTCTTATATAATTGATGTGGATCTTGTGTTCAATTCAAGATAGAAGAGTGGAACATGCTGGGAGAATGTTGATGAATAACGCAACATAACAAAGTATTGATTTCTTTACTTCTTCACACACACACACAAAAAATGATTTACTAAACATTACCAATGCATGTTATATACCTTAAACTTGACATGGCATGACTTGTTCCTCAGGCGGTCTATGAGGAATTCGACAAGGCTCTCGCTGTAACCAATGGACTCAAAGCTGATGTCTGGGGAAAAAAATCAAACCTTTACACAGAGTCCTTTCACGTTCAGATTCAGAGGGTCTGTCAATTGTGATTATCAATCTGTCATATCTTTCTTTAAAATATACTTGTCCTTGAAAACTCAACCCTAGCAAAGGCACATATTACTATTATGATTCACATGTCATGCTCTTTCTTGCCATCTTCAAGAATATATTGTGGGTACATTGCCACAAAATGGCACAAAATTGAAGATCACAAATAATTGTTGAATTTTCATCATATTTACAACAAGAAGAGAGTCTTGTGACTATCTTGTTGTTGCAAAGAAAGCAGCTATGAGATATACTTCAAAGCCTTTGATGAAAGGTTTAATGTGTAAGACACATTATAAAGACTTTTAAACCACAGTTTCTAAGGAAGGAGAAATTGCAAATAGATTCATAGATTGTAAGAAAAGTGAAAAAAGACAGTTTGACCTTCAAATTTCCCAATCAACACAACAAACAGTGTACCTCGTCATGATAATGATTTGGGGATTAAAAAGATGAGATTATATGATTTGATGTAACGAAGTTCAGTGTCTGATCTCACCATTGATCTCTCTGAACAAGTATCCTGGTGTTGGCTGCTCATCATTTGAAGTAGCCTTTAGGATAAGTCCAATCTAAACACGAATAAAAAGAAAAATACATTATAACACACATGATATCACTATGTTATTATTTTAAAAAATTGTTTCAAACATTTTCATTTTGGACCCATTAAATCATTAATTACTGTATGAACAAAATAAGAAACTCATCAACTGAAAATATGAACACAGTATGTAAAATTAAAAAAAACATTAAATATTCTATCAAAATGATAAATAACAATAGTTCAGGAGTACCATTATTTATGGGTATTTCGTATAATGTGATAAATAAATGTAATAAAAGACAAACTGGTTAGTGCTTTTATTTTTTATAAAAATGAACACTAAGAGTTAAGAGGTTTACCCCAGTTTTAGTCATATACAGTGGAAACCAGGATATAATAACAGGGCTTTTTTCATTCCCCGTTTTATCTTCCTCTTTGTCTCCGTTAACAAATATCAGCACAGTAACACAGGGAGATAGGAAGCCTCAATCGGTTAGTAGGGTTTTCAGTCAACAGGTAACCCTGCACCGTCCCTGTTACATATCGTCATAAAGTCAACGAAGTTAGCTTCTAGACTTTTAAGCTCTTCCAGTTTTTATATGACGATTAGGTTTCCATTGTCCACACTTTGACACATAAGTTTTACCTTATTGACAAAGGATATTCTTTGAGATGAGAAATTCATGCTTCCATTTTTAGGCGTCGTCATAGTGAGACTCAGCAAGCTGGCAGAGTCTGAATCTGAAGATATTACAAAGTAGGCTGTGTTAATAAAAATACTGATAATGATGATGATAAAAGAAAGATAGGCTGTAAAGTATAATCTCTCAATGTTTTAAAAACAATCTTGACACTCTTGATGGAACTACATTTCACTTTTTTAAAACATAGGCCTACTCTTCAACCCTTTAGACGCAGCATCAATTCTCTGTGACTTCATCTGCACTGAACATTTTAAAAATGTTACAGAAAAACTCAACAAAATCAAAATCTTCTCAGAGAAATTAAAAAAAAATGTGAACTAATCCTCCCATACTATACAACAATCTTAGAAATAAAATAATATCAGCTCTGATGGGCAAGAGGGAAAACTGGATGTGCCATGTTCCTAGAGATGCCAAAACCCAACATGACACGAGACAGCATTACCATCATCTCCAGGAAGGAACCAAGCAATATCTTCCAATTCAGCACTGGACATAAAGGAACCAACATGCACCTCAACCGCATCGCCCCAGCTCATCCGCCCAACTGCGGGCACTCCGCCCACCCCTACGAAACAACCTTCCACCTCCTCCTGGAATGCCCTGCACTCGCAGAAAGGCAAGACGAACCTACCTACCTCTTCAACCAACAACCCACAGTCACAGCATTCTTTATGGACCCCCCAATCAGCTCAGACAGTCATGATAAGTCCCATAAGTACAAAAGACTGGCATTGGCCGATAAGAGTGAACAACTCCACAGCAGGGAATAGCAACAACAACAACATACTCCATGATTGTGTAGGTCAACTCTTAGTCCCACTCTGCAAAACTCAATACAGTGCTAAAAAGGTGTTCTGAAGAGACTGAAAGCTTCCAGAATCAGAACAAGTGTCTGAGAAAGATCCTAAAGTTAAAAGATTACGTGGCAACATCACAAATCAAACAAAAGACAGTCTTTAGAGATTTGGACGGAAAAGATCAGTCAATGAGGAAACTTTCCCCAAAATCTGAAATCTGTCAGAATACACCACAGAATATTCTGGTGTACAGTAATAAATAGCTAATACTAATATTCTAACAATATCTATATATTGACTTTGACAGGATGAGAATTCAAAATTTCTTGAGATATAAATATGCTGTTCCTTAAATCATGATATCAATTAGAATCTAGGAATCTAGGTAGGCTACTGCTGTTGTTACTGTTACTAAAACTAAAGTGTTGTATTTTATAAAATAAATCTTGATTGAGGGATTCTGGGATGGGAGTGGGAGGGTCTGTGTTTCTGATGGACGATCTGGATGCTGTGTCGAATGGATACAAAACATGAGGAACAATGAACAGGCCCTAAAACAGGCCTCAAGCATTGAACAAGTCAAGTCAAGTAATGTTGTTCGCAAAAAATCATCACCACTGCAAAACAAACAAATACAAACAAATGTGTGTTGTGTAGGGTTGGAGGAGGCTAGAGATCTCTAGAATCTAGATTCTAGTAGTAGTAAAAGTTAAACACTAAACACACCATAGAGAAGAGATACTCCTAATAATAAATAATACAATATACCTTACTGTATAGCCGGCCAGTATTAGTAAAGTTAAACTAAACTAAAGAAAAGAAGTAGCCTTGGCCTGGATCTGCCTACATGATTTATCATGATACCTGACCTGATTTGATTACTAAGCTAAGAAGCTAGTCTTCATTAAAACAGTTTATTCTCAGGGTGATTTCCCTTTAACTTGTTCATTTTCTGCCTTTGCTCTTCCGGGTCATATTCTTCACCTCACATTTCCGGAGTACACACCGAAGGAAAGTCTAGCAGAGGGCACAGAGACAACAGTACAACAGTCCTGTTTACTAGGCCCACTTACTTACACACAGAGGAGTCCCGCCGTCTCTAAACTACACTACACACACTGTTCAGGGCAGGGGTCATTTTGACACAGTGCTCGGTTTTGACAAGCGCCTTTTGGTTTGTATTCTTCACAATATTTGACTTTTTTTTCGTACAAAGAGGTTATTATTCTGTTTGAAAATATTATGTTGTCTGCAGAAATTAACGAGCGAGTCATCATTACATGTCATGTTCATGACTTTTTACACTCGGTTGCACTTTTGCAGGCCATATGAAGGTTGTTGCACTATGAATATGAATGAGAATGTGTTCAGCGTTTGACTTAACTTATGTTAAGTTAAAGGTCGTCGTCTTCTATCCTTCTTAGATCTGATTATTAGAGCGTAGGCCTAGAGTTCATAGGTGTAGAGAGTAGACTAGAGATCAGGTCTAGAATAAACTAGAATCTAGACTCTAGATTCTATTGCAGTGCAGTTGTAATTGTAAGTATAGTAAGGCTAGGCCGTAGATCTAGTCTAGAGCTATACATCTAGATTTAGAGTGAAGTGCCCTGGGCTGGGCCATAATTTAATTTTGGATCTAGAGTCAAGAGTCTAGATCCAACTGAACTAACTCTATGACTCTACTTAACTATGTCTTTAGATCTAGAATCTAGCTAGATCTAGTAGTAGCTAGAATAAACATAAACATGACATGTGATTGATATGGGGGGACTGGTTTACGAAAGCGGTCCCTGGTGGTGTGTTGGTGGTGTG
>JAUELK010219316.1:0-10337 GCA_031471215.1 Gastropteron pacificum | reverse complement strand
AAGAAGAAGAAGAAGAAGAAGAAGAAGAAGAAGAAGAAGAAGAAGAAGAAGAAGAAGAAGAAGAAGAAGAAGAATACTGTAAGCCTACTTCTTATCCAGTTAGTTACTTGAGTTGACACACTTCGGATTCTTTACTCCTTTTTTTCTATTGTTTCGTTTTGTTGAGCTTCACTTTTACTTCTACATCCTAATGGACACAACTAGATAATAAATATATAGGAATGGAGCCTAGGCATTAATGTCTGTCTCTGATAGGACTGGGACTGGGATTGGGTTATTAATTTTCTTCTCTTTATTGCTATTTCATATTGCCATCATTATAATAATAATGAATTTATCTAGCGCAGTTTCTCTCTCTACAGCTATCTCAATGCACTTTACAGAATAGTAGAAGAAGTAAGTAGTAGTAATAACAGGGTATAAGAGCTTTGTGCTTTGAGAGGAGGTGAACATGCAGTGTTACATGTGTTGTTATTATTATAATGTTATAGTGTATCTTATTTCTCATTGTAATCAAATCTTATGTCAATTTAATTACAATTATGTAGGATAATTTAGAGGATTTCATTCAAAGTTTTGTTCTGTTTTGTCGTTTTTAATCTTATGTACAGGCTTGTGCTGAGATGGGTGTGAGATGAGAGGGTCAGGTCTGCCATACAGAGGTTGTTGTTGTTGTTGTTTTTACCAGGTACTACGTATGAGTTATTCATTCTTCATATGGTCTTGTAGACCTACAGAGCCATGGCAGCCTAGCTCTGCAACCTGGGACTGGGGGGCCTTAAAATTGACTCTTGTTGTGTAATTGTGCAATGCAGTCACATACAGAGGTGCTCCCACATGTCTCAAGTCACATTGAAAATACACTTCATTTTATAGAATCTTAATAGAATTGGCATGTACTGTTGCCACGCAATGAACTAGGCATTTTTGTTTTCTGAAGCCTTAAGGAATTCAGTAGGCAGACCGGCATAAGTAAACACATTTTTGCATTAACTTTAAAACTGGCCAAAATGCAGATAAATCGGTTAATAACCTTTGTAGTTAGGGCAGTGGTAGGGTGACTTTTCAGGGGGGAGGAATGGGTGGAATAAGGAACGGAAGGGGGTGCTAAAAATTCTCTTGTAGTAGCTTGGCTTAAGACGGAAAATCTAGCTTAGGGGAGTAAAGGGTTACGACTGACCTGAGATTTAGTCTAGGTCTATGCAGCCTTGATGATATGCAGATGTGAGATAAGTACAAAATGGTTTCAACAAGTAACATGGCTAGTCAATGAAGCTGTACAGTGTATATCCCCATGTGATGCTGGATTCAAACCATGAACGTGGCGCATTGGAACAGAACCTACATTACTTAAAACAGCTTCCGGTGTTCGGAAAAAAAAGAAACAAGCGTCTTGAGAGTTGACCAGATTTTAGCAATCTCTAGAGACCAAATAGAAAATCTAGATTTGGTGTATCGGTCGATACCTCCATACCGTGGTCGTATTGTAAAGCAATGAAGTGTAGTAACATCCCTTTAGCAGGCATAGCCATTGTCCTGACAACAATGAATAAGAACAAGGAAGTTGGTTGGATTGCTGTGCTTACACTTACACACAGGTCACATGATGATGGTCACAGACCAGCCTCATTCAATAATACTATCTATTAACACAGCACAAAACATGTGGGAAAAGTGCTGCCGGGAGTCAAACACAGGGCGGCGTTCAAGAGGCGTGTGCCTGTAGTGTGCAATCCAACGCACTTTTCGCCTTCATTGCAAGGCTCACTTACTGAAGCTTAAAAGCAAGTGAACCTCGCAAGCCTAAAAGTGCGTAGGTTGCACATCACAGGCACATGTCTTTTGAACGGAGCCCTGATTTTTAACACTTACGGCAGCATTATTCTCTGGCGATTATATACCACATAAATATTTTTTTTAAAGAAACCAATACAATGAAATGATCATGATAACATTTTGTTTCAATAACAATGATAATAATAATAAGAACGTCTGCTTCCATAAATCTTTTCATCATGTACTATAATGCAGTCAGGAGGTGAACAAAAAATATTTCAACATAGTCTGTTTTCAAATATGGTATAATTACCACGTACTAGTAAAAAAAGAGAACTCACAAGAAAGATCTAGACAAGCCGAAATGTTGCATTCTGTAGAGGCATCTATAGATCCAAATTTACATACTACAAATATTGGTATTACCATTATTACTACCAGAACATGGTCAATAGGCATACCTATAAATCCAACACTCTATATAATGAACATCATTATTACTATTATAATTACATGTACTACAATGTGCAGTAAGTTTGATGTGTATGTCATTGTATGCCATTGTATTTGTAGTTCTAGTTGTAATATTACTATTGTGCGCCTTGAACCCACACAGTGGGGAAAGTGCACACTATAAAATACCCTTATTCAAATTCAATACAATCTGGTAGTCTAATGTGGAGCTTTACTTGAAAAGAATGAAAGATTTGACAAAGGTGGAGAGAAAAGTGACACATCTTGTAAGGCAAAACCTGGTACTGGATCAGCAAATACTTCAGGGGAGCAGTATTGACAAGTTTGTATGTATTTTGTACCTTTAAAGAATCATTCTAATTTGTCACCTGTACATGGCTGCTTATAGCAAACTATGTGAATGTTGGTTCCATATGAGTATGAGATCACTAACGTAACAGTAAAATGACGTGACATTGACATACAGCCTGGTCCAATCTCAGCCTTTCAGGTTCCATACAACAAAACACTAAAGATAACAGTAAAAATGATGTTGCCAAATGAGCCATTGAAGGAGGAAGCGTGGAAGACCTTCAGTCTCCTACATGAACGTTAGCAGATGGACTCAGCTCTCCACAATAGAGGTCTTTCACGCGTGTGAAAAACTAGACAGATAGCGCAGAATCACTAGACTTGTTCAAGGCAGCCACCATCATTCCTGATGATGCCGACAGTCACAGTCACAGCTTGTTCTGGTAACAGTCTTGTGACTTTCATACAAGAATAAGTAGTAGCTATCATTGGGACAACAGACAAACGATGTGACATACAGCCTGGTCCAGTCTCAGTCTTCTTTCATACAAGAAGCTATCATTGGGACAACAAACAAATGTTGTGACATACAGCCTGGTCCAGTCTCAGTCAATGGCGATGACCGAGTCATATACTCTAATTTCACAGATTGACATTGACAGCAGAAGGACTGCGTTGCACAAAGTGGTCCACTAGTCTAGAGAGGTTTTGAGAATGCCTTTGTAATCTTACAGCCGAGAGGGTCTAAATGCAGAAAATCTCAATAGGGTACATAGCAACATTTGTATAGTTTTGTATGTCTTGTGACCACCTAATGAGTAAAATACTGTCTGAGGATATATTATGATTCTTCTTCTTCTTCTTTTTTATCTTCCATAAAGTTAGACTCAGTCCAAGACCTTATTTTAAAAGTTGTTGTACATATAGGCAGCACACTATCACCCTGATCAGGTAAAGTTTAGATTGTCCCCTAGGATATAGGATCAATGCCAAGGGGTTTTAGAAATCTGGTGCTTTGTAACTGGGTTTTTTTCTTGGTGTGTAATGTGTGTCTCTATTTAGGAAAATACATCTCAGCATAAAGTTCCCGAGCATACAAATGAATAAAAGGATTTCTTGGAATGAATGGATGTGATTGATATGTGCAGGATTGCCAAATTCATTGACAATGTTGAAATCGAATTATACCGAAGCATAAACAAACACACACACACACTCACACACACACACATACACACACCACACACACAAACACACACACCACACACACAAACACACACACACACACCACGCACGCAACAAAGCTCAGTGCAAAAGACAAATTTAGGACAATCACAAAGCGAGGTATTACAACATTTCAACATGAGACCAACCTATCCACAGAGGTACATGTATTACTTAAGCATACAGTAATTGCAGGCAGTAAAGGTTTCCGTTATTGGCGAAACAAAATTGGTGCTAACAGCAAATGAAAGATCAGTACATAGAGGTTTTACAGTAGGTTTCATTTTCAACAGAAAACCACATGAAATAGAGCGTTTACTATTACAAATAGTTATACATAGTTAAATACAAATTAGTTAGTTAAAGAACAGAATGTAGAGAAAAGGTTGCCAGTGCGAGCAGCGAAATAAGGCTTACAGCATATGAACACAAAGATCTTTACAAGAAGCAAGTGAGTAATGCAAACAGAACACAATTCAGAGAAAGCAAAATCAATACACGCAGAAAACAGAAGTTTTGTAGTATTTTCACACAAAATCATTGCCGGGAACAATTAGGCCTACGTGCTTGAAAACACAATACCACAGAGAAACCCAAATCAGTGAAAGTGAAAGCAGAAATACAGAGAAGTGGTTAGTTCCAGTAGGCCTATTTCAACACAAGGCCAGCACCAGAGTTATTGCTCCAGATGGCACAGCAGAAGAAAGGCAAAGTTAAAGCAGATTTGAGAGAGAAATTATAATACTTAATGGGAAAATAATTCTAAAAAAGTATGATAGTAATTCTTGTTCTCCATCAATGTCCATCTCTACAAGACCAAAGAGAGCAGCTACTCCCTCCATACCCTGACATAAACACTTCACTGTCCATCTCTACAGGACCTCTGAGAGCAGCTACTCACTCCATACCCTCAGAAAAACATGATGAGTATATACATCCTTGAGATGGTTCTTGCTCAAAACGTTGCAGGTCTGATTGTCCGTTGACTTGAAAGACTACAGAGAATATTGTTTGCTTCATTATAATACTGGATTTACATACAAGCACAATCATTTGTTCATGATCCATATTTCGATTTTGGCTCCAGATTGTCCATGCTACATGCATCTATGAACTAAGTAGAAAGCATTGTATCACAGATCTCATCTCACACAGCCATGATGTCAATGAAGATCAATGTTGGAGTAAGAACCGTAATTTCTGGACTATAAGGCGCACCGGTTTCTAGGCCGCACCCCCGATATTTACCACCAAAATGGATCTGTCCTAGTAATACTAGTATAATCCGCACCAGAAATTTATGTTATTATTATTATTATTAAATGACCCCTGTAGACACAAACGAAAGTGTTCAGTTCACCTTTCAATGTTTCTATACATCGACAAATGACCAGCTCATTTGTGTTTAGGCCTAATGAATGCATGTAAATTGAACTACAGGTACAAGTGAGAATCCTAGTAAAAGCTGCACAGGTGTATAAGGTGCAGGGCCTGTGCTGATGGAAAATAAGCAGTGGCTTATACTTATAGTCCTGAAATTACGGTATATCTCTGACATATATTTTGATGAACAAAATAAACTGAAATCTTTATACTTCATCAGTATGTTTTAAAATGCATCTTACTACTACTCTGTCCTTCATACATTCTTCGTTATACCACGTATGTACATGGGGATCATCATCAATATTTATTTTTACATAGCAATATTGTCGACTGCTAAAGACAATGGCTATAAAATAGTGTGCTCAACCAGTAGTGAATTGCGCAGAAACAGTCTACTAGGATTGGGTAACACGTTTCTACTTCTAGTCTTGCCTACTTTCAAGCATGCTCTCTCTCCCTGTTGCTCATACTCATATATACGAATTGGGTTCTGCAGGGTATCACATCACGATCGAGATCGAGATCAATGGCATCATTCATCTGATCAAAGAGATTGGATGAAAATGAAGTGAGAGACGCTATCACAGTCAACTCTGACCCTAGACTGTTGAAGTTGAAGCACATGAATGATGTGTATGCCAGTATCAGAAGTCTACCACTTGTTTCTATGTCATGAGAACACCACATGGCTGTTGACACTCAGACCAATGGAACATGTTTTGAATGGTTGTGACCTGCAAACCTAATATGTCCAGATTAGACCATGGAACATGTTCACATTATTGTGGTGACCTGTAGACCTATGAAACATATTCTAAACAATGTATTGTGACCCGAGACCCAAATGTGCAGACTTTGATCTGAAGAAAATGTACTTATGCATACAACCAGACCAGATCATGAAACATGCATATATTATTATCATTACTCTTAATAAGAATGAACTGGAACCCAAATGTACAGACTTTGATCTGAGAATGTTAATGAACACGTCCCGACCAGACAACAGAAAACAATTTTGAACAAATTGGGACCCTAAAATTGTGTAGCCTACAGATTTTGACCCAGGACTGTACATTGTGTGTGGACATCTTGACCAGACCAAAGAACCTGTTCTAGAACTGAGACCCAAATGTAAGAACTTAGAACGAGAGAATGAGTAGCATAGAGGCCATGAAGTGTGCTTAGTATTAGTATTAGTATGGTATGATACAATCATGGCAGAAAGAGTTAAATTGCTCTTGCTGAGATGTATCATAAAGCTGCATTAGAAATAAACATTTTAGGTTAGTTGAGAGTTAAAGTTTACCGTCCCTAGCATAGTTTTATCATATAAGAGACGGGACTTGAGATAAACATTTGCTGAAACATGAATCATTCCAAGCTGTGCCGTACTCTAGAGAAAGAACACATGAATGTGTAGTAGAAGAATGACCAACACACATCAAAGTACACAGCAGTGATTGACATACTGAACACACATGCTGTCTAAGAACACACATGACTGTTAAAAAGAACACACATTGAATCTACTGAAACAACACACATCAAAGAACCCAGCAGTGCTTGACACATCAAGAATGTCCACAACACACCAAAAACACACACACGCACACACACTTGTGCTGTTAAATAGAACACATAATCAAAATCTAATCAAACAACACACACATGTCAAAGAAGGATATACTGCTAAACAACAACACACATAAAAAGTAAAACAGACATAAAAGGTAAAACACACATACAGTCACATAATGGAACACAATTAAGTCAAAAGTTGGCAACACAACTAATGGAAAGATATTTTCTGATAAAACATCACATTAAGAACACACATTCTGTCAATTGAACACACACACAGAGTAAAAAATAAAACTACACACCTAAAAAAAAGCAAAGTTACCTTTCAACATACAGAGAACACATAAGTAAGATCAGAACACAAAATGTTAAAGTTAGATGTAGCAGGCCTCAATGTATGCTACATTGCTACACAAAAATAACTTGTGATATGTTATAAGGACCAGCACACATAATCTAACATAGGGCACAATATGTTTCTTTGAAATGCAAGATTCTGTATCACATATGAAGAATTGTTCGCATACAATGACATTTTTAACATATGAAGAATGTGTCATTTACAGAATGGCTTCTCATATAGAGAATGTGTCACACTTGTTAAACATGATTTGTTTTTATACAGAGAGTGTGTCACATATAGAGAGTATGTGACAAAAACGAACGAGTGAAAAAAAAAAAAGATGTATAGAGAGAATATGTGACAAATAGCGAATATGTCACAAATACAGAGTAAGTGACAATTACAGAATGTGTGAACATATGAATAAAATAAGTCGTATACAAAGAATGAGTGAGAGAAAAAGTCACACAGAGCAAATATGTGTCAGAGAATAAGACACTAATAACAAAGAATTATGTGATAAATATAGAATATGTGACAAATTGTGTATGCATGGGAACTAGAGAAAGAGTCACAAATAGAGAATCTGTGATGAATAGAGAATATTATGTGACATATACAGGATGTGTGACAGAAAGAGAACATGTCACAGAATTTGAAGATGTGACAAATAGAGAGAAGCATTTCACAAACAGTGACAAAGACACAAAATAGATAATAGGCCCCAAAGAAAGAATATGTGTAGAACGGGGTTACAAACCCAAGACCTTTGACTCGAGGGGCCAACGCACTGCCCACTAGACCACCAGATCACTATAATAATACGAATAACGATAATATTATTTTCATCCGTGACACTGTCAAGGATTTTGTTTACGCATGATCGTATGTGCACTTGAAATGCATACGGATAGAAAAGAATGTATAGAGAGAAGCTATGTATGTATGTAGAGATTTGATGAAATACAAACATGACATGATTTAACATGGTCAACACTAGCCTTTTACAAGACGATGAGAAGAGAAAAATATACTGTGTAATATAATGACATTTTTATCATATGAGTCATGAAATTTGATGACATTTTGTATACATATAATATGTATGATGTCAGATTTTTATCTTTATAAAGTCATATATAAAGAACAAATATATCACACATATATATACATGGATTTAATTAGGTAAATAATATCAGTTTCATGGTGCACAGCCCTGTGTGTTATTATTTGGTACATGTTTTTAGTTTTAGTCCCATCTCAGGGAAATTTGCCTTAGTGTTATGAGCTCCATTTTGCACTCAAGCCAACATGCAGTGGACACAGAGCAACATCTCTCCGCAGTCTATTTTTACAAGCCTACTCTTCCCCGATTTCCAAATGCCAATAAATCTTTAACTTCCGCAAAAATGCGCACGGGACCTTTGAGTTTCAACTAAAGTATCATCTTATCTCTTCTCATCTTTATCTTATCTTTTCTTGTCTCATATTATCTCGTTTTTATCTTACCTTTGTTGTCTTGTCTTATAATACTTATAAAATGTCCTGCCTTTATCTTATCTTATCTTACAAACAAATTTAACAATATGTACAACGTATGTATGCTGCTGGAAATGAAAGAGTGATTAGGAAGGTTTTATTTTCTATTGCTAGTCAGAAAGCTTTAAAGTGATTACTTTATTTTAAAAAGCAAAAATGTAAACCAGACTTACGCAAAAAGACTGGCCTCTTGAAAGACTAGTTCATTTGACTTTAAGAAAGATTGTCAGCTCTTTAATAGCTAATACAAAACCAGCTGAAGAAGAAATCAAACAATGCCGGTGGAGATGGATAGGCCACACCCTACGAAAGCCACAGAACAACACCACCAGACAAGGCCTCCGATGGAACCCCAAGGGAAAACGGAAAAGAGGTCAGCCAAGAAACTCATGGCGGCGAGAGGTGGAGGCCGACACCAAGCAAATGCGCCGCACTTGTGGAGAACTGGAGCGGCTGGCCCAGGACAGAGACAGATGGAGGGACCTTGTCTGTGGCCCATATCCCAGTAGGGGTGATGGACTTAAGCAAGTAAGTAAGTAATAGCTAAGAAACATTTTGGTCGGAAAAGACGAGTCCTTAAGTATTTCTTTTCGCATAGAAAATTCTTTAAACTCAAATGCTTCGTAAATTTGATCAATTAAGTTTTGTTCTTTTCAAAGACAGAAATACAAGTACATCCAAGTGTACTAGTACTAGTCAACCGTATTTATTATCTATTTGAAACTGTTAAGCACCACAGAACACCTTGGTGGATACGTGCGCTATACACATGACTTATCGTCACATCATATCATATATGATAGAACATCATACAATTATCATAAAATATATCATGTCATATTAATTACTGCCCCCAGAAAAAAAAACAGTTGAAAGAAAAATCGGTTTTGGACTTCGCACGGTATAATTCACTGTCGACTAATCATATTGTCATATCTCATGTCAATATGACAAATTCAATATAGGATTATATATCATATAATTTTCTTATATATTATTATCATATCTTTACCATACTCATATTGTGCTTTGAGAACATTTCATATTAGCCCCCAGGGAATAAATTGATATTTCAGCGCACGTTTCAGGTATGTGCAATCTGTGTCTTAGTTACATAATAGAGTCTAGTGTAGTACTAGCAGTGAGATACTGAAATACTGTAGATGTGCAGTGTGCGAGTAATTAAGTAAGCCTCAGACTTAGAGCTTAGCCTACCACATCATAGATTGTCTTATTATCACTGTCTAATTTAGAGTGAAGAAAACGTTCACGAGATTGATATTGGCCGACAAGAATGAATAAGTCCACGGCAGGGAATAGCAACAGCAACAACAACAGTAATGAGGAAAGACTTTTCACTTTAAGTAAAGGAAACCATTCAATGATTGCTTTGTTCTCAACTATTAAATACAACAGCCAAAATGTAAATAGCAACAAAGCATGAAAACATAGAAAATGAATAGAACACGGAGGAAATGAAGTGAAAAACAGATAAAATGACAATTTTCAACAATTATAAGTAGGCCCAACATATCATTATTTGCCTACCAATATGTGTATGTGTGTGTCCAGTTGTGAGCGTGAGTGCGCGTGTGTGTGTGTGAGAGAGAGAGAGAGAGAGAGAGAGAGTGAGAGAGAGAGGGATAGAGGTATATATATATATATATATATATAGAGAGAGAGAGAGGGGGGGGGGGGAGAATGAGGAGGAAGAGTGTTT
>JAUELK010219305.1:0-10339 GCA_031471215.1 Gastropteron pacificum | reverse complement strand
GTAGTTTGGAAGCCCACTGGAGACACACAGACAGACACACACACAGACACACACACAGACAGACAGAAAGTGAGTTTTATAGGTATAGATTTTTCAACTTTCTATCTGTCTATTTTTTATTTCAGAAGAGTGTCAAATCACATATATTCACATGCAGTGTTTTATTTGATACTAACTTACCTTTTCAATATTTCTTTTGTGGGTATGTGTGTTCTTTACTCATGAAGTTTTGTCTCTATACTATTTATTTATCCTATTTCCACCTCATTATATTTTAAAGACTACCCTTGTTCATGTTTCTAACATATCTTGACACTATTTTGTGCCCTCCCACCTAAACAGTTTTACTCCCACATGCTTTTTCATCATATACATTTTATCTAACAAGCTCGCAAATCAATAAGCTTAGATTTTGTTTCCCTATATTTTTTTTATGAAATTCTGAACCTGGCTCTCATGGTATAGGGTCTATATCTATCTATCTAGAAGTATCTAAACATCAAAGCTTTTATGGTGTAGCTTAGGTGTATTGTCTTGTTTCATATTTCTGTTGCCCACAACTTCCCCTGACGCTTTTCCCGTGTTGTTTTTTTTTAAATATTGTATTCTTTTATTTTATTTATTTATTTATTTTTGTATTCATGTATTTATTTTGTCATTCATTCATTCATTCATTCATTTGTTCATTCATTCTTTCATTCATTCATCCATTCATTTATTTTCTACTTTAAAAAAAAATAAAATCATTTGATGTATTATGTATAAGAAAAGAAGTACAGTTTTCCTATGAATGTAAGGTGTAGGGAGCACTTCTTTGTGAATGAGTGATATAACAAGAGTACTTTGGAAAAGGATATCTATTCTCTAATCCAGACCATTTCTTTCCTTCTAATGAGAAATTCAAAGCAGTTCTGGCTTGCACAATATGTAATATTATGTAATCTGGTGTTAATTCTCATCAATAATAATGTACACTATGAAGGTGTTGGCTCACACTCTGCAAACTTTTAAGTATGTCATAATATCTGCAATTTTCTGGACTGTAGTAATAATAACAATAATAAAGTTTATTTCTATAGCGCCTATCCAAAAAAGCTCTAGATGCTTTACAATAAAAAATAGACAGGCACAATCACAAATGCAATATAATATAACATGATACACATGATCATTCATAAAGAGTTAAAATAACAAATTGACAACACTGACTAAAACAGATTTTCCTTAAATAGGTATGTTTTAAGCTCATTTTTTGAATGGGCTGAAATATTGACCTGATTATTTTTAGAAGAGCAAAACATTACTTCCGTTTTTTCTTCTTTCAATTTCAGGAAGGGATTACACATTATTAATTGCTACTTAAGAATCGACCTGTTTGAATGTATAGAATTCCACATAACAAAAATCATTTTGTCTTTTTTACGTAGTCTAAACAGCTTGAATGTTAACTTTTTACATATGATAACATAATGTATAAGATTCTGTAGAGAAAGCTAACTGAAAAACAAGTGACATAGAACATCTTCACAGATTGTTGAGACCTACCAGAGAATTTATTAACTTTTCAGTTAAGAGAGCTTTCTTAAGATAAAAGTTTCCATTACAACAGCATTTTCGGATTGACAATTATTTTCACATTGCTTCCATCCTCCCCAGTGCAAAGGGCCGGATCCATGGACTCAGGCCTGGTCGACTCGGACTTCATATCTGTGTCAAGGTCAGTGACATAACATGAAATAACATTTCCCTTAATGACAACTTTTTCTAGTCGTCATTATTATTTTTAGAATAAGATTTCCCCTAAGAACAACTTTGGGAACAGCTACAGAAGCAGGCAGAATAGCAAAAGACAGAGTGTTGTATCACAGGAGGGCTCAAGAGGCAACGTCCTGCAAGAGGACTGGCTGATATATATATAGAGAGAGATAGTTGGATCCTCAAATATGAAAGTTAAAGCAAGATAACTGTTGACACATCATTTGTGGGGTCTAAATTCATCATCGTTTGGCTTAAATTAATGAGGCTAACGAATCACTTGAAAATCATGTAAATCAATTAATGGATTGTAGAGGCAGGCAGCAATGATATTGTTGACCTGGTAAGGACTATGTCAGAATTATTCAAGAAGAGTCTATGTTCAGCATTGTAGGCCCACAAGTTTCTTTGGGGTTTTGTTTTTGTTCAAACACAATGCTGCTTGACAAATGGGCATAGGTGGGACAAAGTAAACAAGTTAAACGTGTGTTAGGTATTTTCTTCTTCGTTCTCGGTTAGGTATTTGAATACAAGACTATTTGGTCGTAGAAGAAACATCTTTCCAGTTGTGCCATCCTATGCATTAATCAAATATTCCTTAGAAATGTAGGCATATCGTCAGAAAGTCATTATTTTATGTCATGTATTGGATATCTACAATAAATGAAATAAAAAGTGATGAATTAGTTCCTTTGTTGCATCTATTTCAGACAAGGCATTCGTTCTGCTGAGCGTCATTTGAGAGAAGAGTCAGCTCTACACAGTGGGGCGGACATGTCTGAGGTAGAAAAGGTTTTTAAATAATTATTTCAGTATTGTATTGTATTGTATTGTATTGTGTTGTGTTGTGTTGTATTGTATACACTTTCTTCACCCCTTCTCAGGGAAATTTGCCCTAGTGTTATGAGCTCTGCTTTTCGCAGAAACAACACGCAGTCGCCACAGAGCGGCGCCTAATGGCCATTATATTTGGGATGGGACGACAGGGTTATGATAGGGTTTTTGAATTTTGAATTTGCCCGGAATGGCCTACTCTTCATCGATTTCAAACTGCCAAGGGATCTTTAACGTGCGCAAGGTGCACACAGGACCTCTGAGTTTATCGTCCTTATCTGAGAAGAGTAGGTGCTCGGTCCCACCTATCAAGGAGACCAGGGGCTAAAAAACACTAAAAGTGAACAACAACTTTGAGCTGGCACAGGGTGAGCTCGAACCTGTGACGCCATGGTCGACAACTTGGTGTTGGCTGAACGCTCTACCAACTGTTTTTATAAAAGAGAGGGGAAGAGAGATTGAGAAGCGGGGATAGCAAGAGAGATTAAAGATTAAGAAGACTGAATACAGAATGGACATTTTCAACTCCTATGTCTATGGTGTTCTTTGTTGTTGTTGTCAGGGGTTTCTTTTCACTTAATTACTTATGGTACACAATCTGTAATGAGGAACAGTACCAAGCAGGATCATTTTACGCTGCTAGAGTACCTATCAACGTTTGTTATGTTGTTTTCAAATCTCTGTATTTCTTTCTTTTTTTTTCTTTGTTTCTCTTTTACCGTCAGTCTGAAAAATTGTTATGTATTTTGAGATATAAATAGATTTGATACTTTTTCATGCTGGCATTGATTTCTTCAGGATATTGAAACTATTCCTGGAGACAACCAGTCGAGACTGAGGTCACGACCTATGACATCAATGACCTTATTGGAAGAGACGATGGTTGACCAGCCCGACATGCTGGAAGGTGAGCTATTCTATCTTTGTGTTGTCATTGCTTAGCCCCTTCATGACAGAATATTTTTGCAACTTAAGACACAGCTCAGTTTTGCAAGCCAGGACGGAGCAATTTTTCAGAAACGTTTATAAATGTCTGTACGAGATACATCCTAATGTCCCAAGGAACTAAAAAATCAGCTGATCGCAGGACATATCTTATACAGGAGGCAGGCATCTTGGAACGAGATACGAAGGGGTTGAGAAGTTTTGCCAGCATTTTTTCAAGGTTCTTTACAGGTTAACACAGTTCACAGGTTTGTTCACTATGAAATGTAGAATACTGGATCATTGCTTCTAATTCTGTTATGATATGTTTCCTATCTCATGTTTCAGTGTTTTTTCTTGTTTTGCAATAGTAACAACAGACACTGTTGACTTTATGTATTCACATTCAATACTGCATTTATATGAGCTTCAAAATTATTGTCAAGGGCATCATGAACTTGAAATACACATTGTTTATGTTTTTACATATTTGACACACTGACCACTTGGCCACCAGATCAAAGCATGTATTATTGGCCCCTTTTTGGACTTCTTTCGCTTAGCGTGTTTCTTGCTACATAAATTTTTACCTCCTCATGTTGATGCTGCACTTTATGCTCTTTATTATTCAAATTTAACTGACATATTATATACATTATGCACATGTTTTAGTGACTTACCTACTGTATGAATTGTTTGTAATGTGCATTGAGCATTCATGAGAATGGAAATTTTCAATATAAATTCGATGTATTATTATTGTAACCATTTATTTTCCCCAGCATTGAAGTCATTCCGCCAGCGTCCCCACACTGCACACAAACGATTTAACACTGAGGTGAGATCGTCATGACACTCAGTCTCAGTTCTTCTCTTGTTTCTGTTTGCACTTTCATGCACACGTATTGACTTTCATCACCAAATTAAGGTTTCTCTCTTCCCTTTTCCATATATTAGTTTTCTTGCTTAAAAAAAAGAAAGATTTGTTTTCTTTTTAAATCAGTGCCATGTTTTCGATTAGATTAGGCAAATTGTTTTGTTTTGGGTGTGTTTTGTTTTTTTGGCGGGGGTGTTTGTGTGTGGTCATTTTTAGTCTCCTATGTATTTTCCTTTGTATCTTAATATCTTAAAACATGATGGTTTTATAGGGCATAACATGTACATGTCTCAATAGATAAGTTACTGAGATGGATAGTGGTGGATAAAGCTGTGCACTCACTATTATTTTCAAACATTTACAAACAGAAACATCTTCAATCTGTATAGAGAGAAGTTCAGACTGCCATCAAATCTGAAGGGAGCTCGTTAGTACAGTAGGTAGAGCGTTCAGCTAACACAAGTTGTTGACCAAGGGGTCGCAGGTTCGAACTCACCCTGTGCCAGCTCAAAGGTGGTGTTCACTTTGAGTGTTGTTATTTTCAGCCCCCGGTCTCCTTGATAGGTGGGACTGAGCACCTAGTCTTCTCGGATAAGGACGATAAACTCGGAGGTCCTGTATGCACGTTGCGCACGTTAAAGATCCCTTGTCAGTTTGAAATCGATGAAGAGTAGGTCGGTCATTGCCGCTGTCTAGGCACAATTCGAAATAGGCCTATTGGATTGACATTGACCCCATTTCGCAAAAAAGGCCAGGCCAGCTCTCTTCATGTCTCCCTTTCTCTGTCTCTGGTGTAGAAGAGAAGAATGCCCTAGTGAGGGCCAAAATGCGGCCCACGTGTGTCGTAACAGGGCTCTGTGTTCTTTTGTAAAAGAACAGGAGAAAAGAAACAATATCCGCCTTTTACTCTCTAGCGGTAATGACCCCCGTATGGCTTGACTTGAGTAAACACCGCTAACCTCCCAATCGATTGATTTTCTGTGATTGGTTTCCCGTCCTTTTGTACAATGTAATGTATTTGTGTAGTGGTCTGGGAAAAGGTTGGACTTGGAGGAAAATTTACGTTTTAAGTTCTTTGTTGCTTCTGAAACTTCATGAAAAGCTAATCAAGTCACTGTTTACTCTTTCTAAATTATCTATTCACGTTTTGTTTTAATGAATGTTGAAAGATGCCAACCAATGGAAATCTGTTACTAAACAAAATCGCTGTAAAGCGCTTTGGGCTTGCTGTAGAGCGCGGAAAAGCGCTATATAAATACTATCTATTATTATTATGTAAGTGGGGTTAGAAGCGGGGGGGGGGGGGGGGGGGGGCGTTTTTCTCTTATGTCATTCTTTCTTTCTTTCAATCCTTCCTTTCTTTCTTTCCGAGTTTTTTGTTTGCTTTGTTTTGTTCTCCTCGTTCCTTCCTTCCTTCCTTTTTTTTCCTATCGTCATTCTTTCATTCTTTTCACAATTCTTGTTCGAAGTCGAAGATTCACTCTACTCTTCGCTTACACTCTGATCGTCAGTGTTCAGTGGAGAACATTGTACCGTAGTCACATTCTCTTTATCAAATTACAGCGAGGTACCGTATTACTATGCTACTAACTGACACCAGAGACGTGACATGTAAACGAGACATGCAACTTACCGGTACCATAGCGGTCTATACTAGAAACCTGTATTATGTTTCATTGAGTGTATTATGTCTCTGCCCATTGTATAACATGTCTTGATTTTAAAGTGTACAGCGCCTCAAGCTCATGCTAATGGGGATGATGCGCGTTAGAAATGAACTCCATTATTATTATTATTACCGGTATGGTACCGCTTGTTAGCGTATTCTACATCGAGAGAGAGAAAAGGGGAGGGTGTGTGGGCAGCACAGTCAGCCATAATTGTGTTGGTTATTCGTGAGCCTTTTTTCTATATTTAGAGAGAAAGAGGCAAGGAGTGGGTGAAGGTGGGTGTTGCGTGTGTGCGTGTTACGGGCGCTCTGGAACTGACCCAATTTCTCAGAAAAGACCATCTTTCATGTCTCTGTCTTTCTGTCTCTGCTGGAACGAAGACAGTATGACGCGATGACTTATTGAGTATGGTCTCAAATACTTTATGAAACATGCGATTGTGTAGATATCGCTGGGGTAATCCGCTCTATTCATGACTTGACACCCAGCTATTACGTCATGATACATAATGTCATGTGATATTACATTCAGTCCTGACCCGTGGTTCTATCAGAGACGAGACTGGACAGACCCCTCGTCTTTTTCTTCGTAAACAAACAAAAAAGCGTAACCCCCTCGGTGTGTCCCACAGCACACAACAGAAGTTCTTTTAACATTGGGATACAGACTAACACGTGTCTCTGAGAGAGAGAGAGAGAGAGAGAGAGAGAGAGAGAGAGAGAGAGAGAGAGAGAGAGAGAGACAGACAGAGACAGAGACAGAGACAGAGACAGAGACAGAGAGACAGACAGAGTGAGAGACAGGGAGTGTCCTTAAATGATGTATTCATTTCAGACGTTAAAGATTTGTGTCACCAGGTGGCATGATTTACTGAGCAGCTCCAGCTTATTATAGGCACTATAAAGTTAACATTACCATGTTTCAAGCCATGTTTAGCCTTAATTTATGTCTTCATATTATGCAGTGCTCTGTATAGAACATACTGAGACTCACGGGGTCTCGCATAGCCTGCACTGGTACGGAAATTGAAGCACACATACACTTTCCCCTAAACCGGAACCTGTACAGCCCATAGTAATATCCGTCTTTCAAGCTTCCACGGTACCTCTACCAGAGATAGAGAGAGGGGAACATGAAAGCTGGCCTTTTTTACGAAATTGGGTCAGTCCCATCGGTAAACCGCACACGTCATGCAACACCCCACCCCTTGCCTCTTTCTCTATATAGCCCTATATAGAAGACAAAAGGCTCACGAATGACCAACACGCTCGTGGCTTACTGTGCTGCCCACAAACCAACACAACCCCTTCCTCTTTATCTGTATATTGGTGCATAGAGTGAGCTGACAACACAGGGCCAATGTGTGTGCTGAGTGCTTACCGCCGCTAGCAGTACATGTAGTACGGAGTATAGACCTCTACGGCAAGTTAGGCCTACCGGTACATGTCTCGTTTACATAACACGTCTCTGGTAGTATAATATCCGTCCCTCACGCTTTCACGATACCTTTAAAGATCGCGTTCAATGGGAGCTTCCTTACCTCAACGAATTCTGTGGGCTTTTGCCTGGATACATGTCGATCTAGTTGTGCTGTGCGAGAATGCTTAAAGTTATATTTCCTGTAGGCAGCGTGTCACATCATCAAGTGTTTGTGGTTCTAAACGGTGTGATGCGGTGTTGTCACAAGTTGTGAGGTGTTGTAGTGCTCTTGCTGGACTAGAAGAAGAAGAAGAAGAAGTAGTGCTGTGAAAACAAATTTGTTTGCCGTGGTCCTGTTTATCTTAATGGGGTTTTGTTGTCTTCTTTAAACGCATGCGATAAGCGAAGGCGCGGGGGGGGGGGGGGGGGGGGTGTATAAATCACCCCATGGTAAAACGTACAAACATTTGTTCAACTTTCAATTACATAGTGTAATTGGGTTATAGGGACAAGGAGAGAATAGTTGATGTTTGGCACTTGGCATGTCCACTTCAGGTTAATTGCATTACACTAATTTCGTTTGCCTGCGATAAATGACTGACTTTGCTTTTGCCAGTTTAGATCCAGGGTTGGTTGATCCTGATTCTTGTACGATAATCTTCTCTTACATTTTCTCTACCACCACTAGCTTTTTCTTTCAAATGTTCAGTCACAAGTATCGCAGAATGCTCCAGGACGCGTTCAGGACAGCTTGGTGATGTTCTGCCTGCCCGCCTACTTCGAGGCCATACGCGAAATTTTCCTTTTAAAATTTGGTCAGTAAAAAGAAATTGAAATTAGCAAGATTGGATACGGTAATGAGAAAAAGGGGTATAGAGTCTAGGCCTAATAGTATGATGCTTTTTTTACAGCAGAAAATAATAAATTTGTTGAAGAAATCACCAGATACATGTATTACGGGGTTGTTGTTTTTTAAATGTCAACCCCAAGCGGATTGCGCAGGTTGACCCTTAAAATACACGTGTAATCGCTTTGTGGCCAACGTTTGCGACGTAAGATAAGACAAGATTAGGTAAACTTTTATTGATAGACTTTCTCAAGAAATATAACCTTTGGTTGACTTTTTTGTAAGCTGTTAGACCGTGTGGTTGGAATGGTAGTCTGTCATCGATGACGACGCCAAGATATGTATACTTATTATTATGAACAATCTCTACATCTTCTCCTTTAACTTGTATTGGTTCTAGGGATTTCCTCGCTGATGTTCTGAAATCAAAGATAATTTCTTTAGTTTTGTCCACATTCAAGAACATATAGATCTAATTTTTGTCACACCATTCAACAAACTCATCAAAACATTGCAAGTGACTATTTTCATCTTGGTCTGATATGAGGTCTTGTATGGTCGAGTCATCTACAAACTAAGGGGCCCTTTCCACACTGGTTCCTGAACGAAGCCGAGTTATTGTTTCGGCGTGAGCGGGCGATTGTCCATAACGTGTTAATCCCTCTACCCAACACGGGGCACGATTAGTTTGGCCTTCATCTTTCAGAGGGTGCCAATTATTGATGGCTCTATATTGATCCAGGTCAAGTGTGTGCCCTCACCATCGCACTATTTCCAGGCCTATTCACTTTCACTGATAGGGTGTTAAGTACCGTAGTAGAAACTTGTTTTCAGTGATGAGGCTTCTTTGATCACAGCTTCGACCACATGTGCGTAGACTTTGAGAGAAAAGAACATTAGACCAATAATTAATAACTGATTGACAACTACTTTATCGCTGATTTGGACCGTTTCTATACTAAATGTTTTTTCTCCAACCAATTGACTTTATTGGGGATTTAAAGGAAATCGATTGTGGAGTTTGGATCGCCTTTAGCTTACAGTTGTTTCATGATGAATTACTAAATATTATGTACCTGTAGGTATTTACATGACGTGTGTGTATATGCACTGAAAGCTTTGCTGTCTATAATATCAGCAGTACTGTAACAAAATGTCACCAATGAGCAAAGCCATTGGGGGTATTTTTTTAAAGTCTTTGGCAAAGGGGCTGTGTTAAAACGTATTTGGATAGGCCAACTAGTGGGTTCTCACTTACATGTTGTATTCTTTCTAGATCATTACTCTTTTTTAAATCTAGAAAGAAGTTGAACAACACAAGACGCTATAGTTGCACTGATTTTGAGGGAAACGTTGATAATGGAATGGTTGACATTGTGTTTTAACATCAAACGTCATCAATTAAGGAGTTCCTCTCAAACCAGTTAGCCCTTTTGTCTTCTTGTGTCCCCTTTCCCTGTAAGCTACCGGTACATGTTTTGTTAAACTCCCATTTGTGTGCTTTTAATTAGCTAAGAGACTTATTTCATATCGTCTGCCGGTACACAGTGTATAGGTGGATCAGCAAGACTTCGTGCAATGTAGACATACGTGTTTACATGTAATTATATGTAGCGTATGAGTCAGACATACTCGCAACAAGTCATGTCTAGTGATGGTACACATTATAGGTGGATCAGCAAGACTTTGTGCAATGCAGACATACATGTTTACATGTAATTATATGTAGTGTATGAGTCAGACACACTTGCATTACGTCATGTCTAGTGACGGTCATGAGACGACCAGTGTGAGTAAAGTGAACCCTATAATTTCTCAGCTGGAATTAATCATGGCTCTACCTAAGAGCCACAAGGTGAGTATGATGAGAATGGAATGTACACAGCCATCCATAGCGTTACCATTTTATAATATAATATAAGGCAGCCCTTATCCTTCATACCACGAGATGGGCGTTCTCAGCCAATCACAGACAAGATTGAACCAAACCCAATCACGCGTAGGTCGGAACAA
>JAUELK010219294.1:0-10340 GCA_031471215.1 Gastropteron pacificum | reverse complement strand
ATTTCTTGGTGGCCCTGAAAAAAGCCTTTCATGTGAAAACATTCTTTCTTAGCTCGATTATATATAGATTATTATTGTCATCCTCAGTGTCTGAGCAGTCTGTGATCCGAGGGTTCCCGGTGTCCTCCCTGACCAAGGAGAAGAAGATCAGCATCCAGCTGTACCTGCCCCACCTAGACCAAGCTCTACAGGAGGGCCTGCAGATCAGGTCCAACGTCTTCCAGGTAAGGGGGCCTTCAGGGACTTGTTGCTGCTCTTTTCCTACCACAGTGATGTTTTCCACTCATATGACTTCAGACAAACGAAGGCGTCGCATTGAACAGATCTTCCATTATTCACAACTAAACTTCTGTTGTGTGCAACGATGAAGGAAGCGTTTAGAGTTAAACAGAGTTCAGCAATCGCTAGATCTACTAGATGAAGAATCTTGATAACTGCATAACTGTATTCCGTAATTATCTACTGTACTTTTATTGTGTTCTGCATTGATTGATGTTGTGTGAATGAGTGGCTGACAGTGTCATTGTAAAGCGCTCAGAGCCGACTGAGGGATGAGCGCTATATAAGTGATCTTTATTATCATTATTTTATTATTATCTGTTGATCGATCTGTAGGCTCCTTTGGCCGTAAAGTAAAGCAAAAAGTTTAATAAGACTTAAGTGGAAATTCCCTTTGCCTTTAAAACAAAGAACAAGAATTAGGAAATTGGTAGCTTTGTTGTGTTTACACACAAGCAGTCACGTGGGCAGTTTTCATGGCTGTCCACCCCAGTCCTGTTGTAGATGGACTTTAAAACGTAGGTCCCACATTTTATGTGATCTAAAAAATATTTTAAGGGGGGCAACTCTCAAGCTAAAAAAAAAGATCTCTAACACCATGTTACACCATGTTACATCTCTAACACCTTCCCTCCCCAGCTACTGCGCATTGCCTTTGATGAGGAGGTGGGTTCTGAGAACATTGAGATGTTTCGCAAGCTCGTCAACAAGTTCCGTAACCCACCCTCTGTGTTTGAAACCTTTGCCTTCACCGGCTATGCAATCCACCACTCCACCCAGATGCAGAAAGGCAAGGAGAAGAATGCAACCTTGAGGTGAGGGCCTATGTACAATTAATTAGGTATTTCCATACAAGGTCATGTGACCAAATGGATAAAATAAGATGAGATGATAAGATAGGATGATTCTTTATTATCCCATGAGGGTAAATTGGTTTCACAATGTTCTGAATACATTCACATACAAACAATCATGGTGGGACACATTTGCATACACCTTTCTCTCTCTCACTCACTCACTCTCTTCAACACACAGTATAGGTATGTGAATAGCATAGACAATAGCATGGGGTGAAACGAAATATGACAAGGTTCATGAAATGCGTAGTGCTGTTGGAAGAAATGACCTTCTGTACCTCTTCTTTGCAAGCCTAGTAACAGAAGAGGAATTATCGCAAGAGTGCCTGGCCTATCATTTAAAAAACAAACAAATCATTGCTTTGTGCCTTTTTAAACAATTCTAAGCTTGTTGAATCAGAGAAAAGAGCTGTACAGAGGACATTTTAACAATCAATATTATTAATATACTATCTAATAGAAAGAAAAGTGCCTTTGAGTTTGAGTCAACTTTAGACAATTATGCATTTATTAGAATATTCTGTATAGATTAACTTTTCCACATTATTGTTATTTAGTAGAAAATGCTTACTAAACCTTTGAACATTATTGTTATCTAGTAGAAAATGCTTACTTTTAAAAATCATAGTTATCTAGTAGAAAATGCTTACTTGTAAAAATCATAGTAGAAAATGCTTACTTTTAAAACTCATAGTTATCTATTAGAAAATGCTTACTTTTATATAGAAAAGGCTTACTTGTAAAAATCATAGTAATCTAGTAGAAAATGCTAGCTTGTAAACATTATTGATATAAAGTAGACGATGCTGTATACATTAATAGATTTATTTTTAAAACTTATCATGATCTAATAGAAGCTCTGCTGGTCTGTTTGTGTACTGTGGTCCCAGGAACTTTGCCAAGCGCACCCTCATGAAGACTGCCCGCAAGGCTGGCCTGAAGAAAGGCTCTCGCAAGCCCAAGTACTCGCTGACCTCCCCGCCCTCGTCCCGCCGCGGCCAGTCGCCACACTCCTCGGACAGCGAGTCAGAGTACGCCGGCTCTGTGCACAACGATGACCTCTCAGGTTAGTTAATGATAGATAGATAGCATTTATATAGCGCTTTCCCCCGCTCTACAGCAAGCTCAAAGTGCTTTACAGCTACTATTACCCTGACAGACGTGTTTCATTCTAAAGCCATCTCAACCTCCAGGGAGGCATAATGGTAGTGCTGCCTTGGTCGGCGCCCGGCGCTCATACCAACAAACTAACAAGATCTTTCACTGTCTATAGTAAATGATGATAATAGTCCATTTCTTTAGCGCTTTTTCTCGCTCAAGCTCAAAGCTCTTTAAAGCATATTAATACCCCGACAGACCTAATTCATTCCAAAGCCATCTCAACCTCCAGGGAGGCATACTGGTAGTGCTGCCTTGGTCGGCGCCCATGCCAACATTCTGACAAAATCTTTCACTGTCTGGGTATGGTGAGAAATGTGTGACAAAGTACTTTTCCAAGAGTACACCTGGTTGTGGATAAGAAAATACTCTCAAATTCAAATTGAATCGGCATGGCCGGGACTCAAACCCCAGACTTTTGACTCATGAGGCCAACGCGCTGACCACTTGACCACCAAATCTCTATAAGTTATGCTTTTAGAGATTTGTAGTCCCTTGGACTCTCATCTGTTGGGGCACTATCAAGGACTTGGCAATCAGTGTCCTCTGTTTTCCACTTTTGAAAAAATCATTAAAAATAGATATGTTCTTTGTGTTTCAGTGATAGATGAGAATGAGCTGGTGCCTTCCTACTCCAAGGACCCCCGCAATGTGGATCGCCTGATGGAGCAGTGTGCCTACCTGGACTACCGGCGCCTGGGACTGGGCAGCGTCTCACTCTTGGGCCAGAAAGGCTCGGGTTCAGAACCTTTCAGGATCTCCACTGTCAACTCTACTTACCTGGTCTCACGCAGGTTGGTCGGTGTTTGCCTACTTACTTACTTAGTCCTCTTCGAGGCTCGCCTGCACATAAGGCCTCAACCAGAGGGCGTATGCCTACTACAGTTTTTGTTATTGTTGTTGTTTGGAACAGGCACTATGTATGAGTTCTTAACTCTTTGAGTGGTCTTATATAGACCTACAGAGCCGTGGCAGCCTAGCTCTGCAACCTGAGACTGGAAGGTCTTAACAATGGCCCCCTTCTTCATGCTATTGTCCGATGCCCCTCCGGACCAGATGACTGCTGTGTGCAATGTTTTCTTTGAATTGATATCATTACAATATTTAGACATTTATGCTTACAGCCATGATTTAGGACTAAATCAGGTGTATATCACATCATTTACTGTAGCCCTGATGCCTGTCCACAAAGTGGACCAAAGCATGTGGACCAACTGCATTACTTTATTAGACAACTGCTGTATGTAAACCGACAGCATACCAACAGGTTGACTATAGAATTGTGTGCAGGAAAATATAATCAATGCATTTGATGAAATAACTCCAGAGGTGTAAATGGTTCACATTTATGCTTCAATCAGATTTTCATGGTGCATTTTATCTATGTGATGAAACAACCCATTCTACCTATCTATCTATGTACAATATGATGAAACAACCCATTCTATCTAATCTATCTATGTACACAGCTACCCAGGCTTGCTAGTGGTGCCGCAGTCAGTGACAGACGACAACATCAGGAAGTTTTCCAGGTGTCACAGACAGAACAGGTAAACCTTTTTTAATAAGATAAGATGAGATAAGATTAGAGATTAGATTAGATTGGATTGGATTTAGATTAGATTAGATTAGATTGGATTGGATTGGATTGAATTGGATTAGATTAGATTGGATTAGATGAACTTCATGAATCCATAAACAGGGACATTTGTTTTAGATGTATTACATGACATGTGCACACAACAAAACAACATTGACCTAAATATCACATGATGAAGCATTTACACAGACCCATAACAGTAACAGGTGCATAACCCCCTCGTCCCACCAAAAATATAATGGCCAATAGGTGCTGCTCTGTGGCGACTGTGTGTTGACTTCAGCGAAAAGCTGAGCTCATACACTAAGACAAATTTCCCTGAGAAGGGATGAAGAAAGTGCATACAATACAAAATAATACAATACAATACAATACAATACAATACAATACAATACAATACAATACAATACAATACAATACAATACAATACAATGCATGCTCACACAGGGTTGGGAAAAAATTAGGATTTTTGTTTCAGGGGTGGGAAAATGTTTCAGTAACAATCATGGATGATGTTGATGATGATGATAAAGATGATGATGTATTAACTTTTGGGGGGTCTTACGTCCAGATTTCCTGTGATAACATGGCGGCACCCACGTACAAGAGCTTTGCTGCTTCGGGCCAGTGGGTTCCACTCTAGGGGTCTGATGGGCATGCTAAGGCACAATTCCAGCACAAGTGAGTAATGAGGATGCTACAAGTGGTAATGGTAGCTGTGTGGCCTTTTTCTTTCTTTCTTTCATTTTCTATGTGTGTCTTTGCCTGTGTGCTGGGGTCAACTTTGTGAATTCTTCCTCACAAGTTCCAGCACCAGGGCTACAGAAAAATGAAGTGATGTACACCTGATTCAGTCCAAAATCATGTCTGCAACCACAATTGTCCCAATGTTGTTTCAATATTGGCACTATCAACATGGCAGTTATCTGGTGGGGGGGGGGGGTGTTGTGAATGCATTGCACAATTACATGAACATGGGGCCAATATGAAGGCCCTCCAGTCCCAGGTTGCAGAGCGAGGCTGCCGTGGCTGTGTAGGTCTATAAGACCACTTGAATATCGAATTGCTTATACCCTCTACCTAGGACTGAACTAGGTGTATGTCACATCAATCTTGTGGACTTGTGTGAAAGAATTCACATAGTTGACCACAACACTTATGTGGGCAAATAAAGCTAAATACAGGGATATGATGATTCTTCAGCGGATCCGTGGATTTCCGTGATTTTGCTTTCATAAGGAAATAGATTTTCATAGGCCGTTCCCCTGACCCCCCTAGCATTTGGGGGTCCCTCGCTTGTTCACCATCGTGTTGTTCTTTTTTGCTTAAGAGGCCATTGACATCCCTGCAATGAGAATAGACTAACCAAGTGTTGCTCATGTGTGTTATATCGTTCCGTACCATGACGGATTACGGTATTCGCGAGTCTACAGCAAAAAAGTTTATGTATTCACTCTTCTTCTTTATTGAAAATATGACAAAAGTTGATATTGCATGTTGTGGGAACTTGATTGGATTTTTTTTTTCAAATTGTGGTCTGAAATGCCACCTCCTGCACTATAAGGGACCAATTTTTGTTCTCGCCCCAACCATGGTGGGTTCCGCCCGCAGTTGTTTTCAGTGTTGGACAATTTATGGTCTGAAATGCTACCTCCTGCACTGTAGGGGACCTTTTTTTTTTCATTTGTGTTCCGCCCGTGGTTGTTTTCAGTATTGGCCAACTATGGGGATCACATAAAATTCGATTTCAGTATTGGGGAGTTTCAGTTGGTAACACCCATGGTGTTGCTGTGTCCACAGGCAATGCCAGTGGTGAGGCTTCGTCCAGTCTGGAGCAGGAGAAGTACTTCAAGCTCCTGGTGGCCGCCACACCAAGCACGCACCGCACCAGCACTCTCCTCTCTGCCTCCCGCAGCGATTCCTTCTCCTCCATTGACTCACTCATCAAGGTACGTCTACCCAAGGAAATGAATGAATTGATGTGTGCCAACAAGTACAGAAAGTCTAGAACAACAGTCACTGTCGTCGGCGGAGTCCAGTGTCTACCTAAAAATATTTTTTAAAAACTTTGTTGTATATATTATTATTTGAACATAGCAAAAAACATGCACCAGTTTAAAAAAAAAGAAAAGAAGATTTTCATGAATAAAAAAAAGCATGCTTTTATAACATCTGGTGTGTGCATTTTATTATCCTCAAAGGCATTATAGACTGAGTCACATTGCGCGATTGCAAAAGTCCTCTGTATATGAGGCTGCAGTCATAATTGGAAGAAGAAGAGTTATAGAGATAAAGAGTGGAAACGTCTTGTTTTGGTGTGACCTCAAAGCTGCAGTACAATAGCGCTATTGTTGATTGTGTACCCCAGCTTTGAGGTCACACCAAAACAAGGTGTTTCCACTCCTGTTAGGCTTAAAGAATTGACAAAGTTGACCACAGCACATGGATCTCTGGTTGAGGCCTTATGTGCAGGTGAGCACGAAGAGGACTAAACTAAAAACTAAACCACAGCATGTGGGCATTCAGTGAGAATGGTAAAGGTAAATGTGTTAGTTTGTATGTCTTTGTTTGACTGAATTGTGTCTGTGATTGCAGGTGGATGTTGGAGGAGATCTGAGCCTGTCACTGCCTCAGCCCTCACCCACCCTCAACAAGAGGGACATGGTGGACAAACGCAGTAGTACGCCCAACCCAGCCGCATCCAAGGTCAAAGGGCAATGTGAGTAGGCCACGCCTCTCCAGGCAACCGTACCAGTTTTTTTTTGGGTGTTTTGTTTTTCTTTAAACAATTTAAAAAAAATCCTACCTGCTTAGCTCATTGCAAGAGGGCTTGCTTGTTTTGGGATCTACTCTGTTAGAAGAATGGTCAAAGTGTTCATTTTATATTCCTCTAACATTTCAAATTGAAGTACGACGTTGAGAATCAGTCCCTTTCAATGCTGTCAAAGGTTTTAAATCACAAGAAAAAGATGCTGACTTTGGATTTGGTATGAGATCTTTTTGTGCTGACAGGACTGGCATAGTGTAGCAATAAATTGGAAACACTAGTCCTTGGATGTAAGAAAAAAGATGAGAATCATAAAAATCAATTTTTTTTTTATAGCGCTTTCCCTGATCCAACAGGCCCAAAGCTCAAAAATAGAGCTTCACTGTATAGGACTTGAGTGTAGGGAAGAAAAATCATGGTTTTGTAGTTTTTAATCAAAATGAAATAACCAAGCCATACATTTTCCTTAACCTGGTAGTTCAACAAAGCTGAATGAGTGGCCATCCTTTCGTACTTCAAAATTTCATCCTTAGTGGGGCAGCATTTTTCATAACTATTTCCCATGTACAAATGTGATTGCAATTTTTTGTCAATATATATATATACCACGTCAATGTGTTCCCCCCTTTATTTGGCAATTCACACAGTACATGTTTTCTTGTTTGGTCTCTCAGTTGGTTGAAACCTTTCACAGTAGCATTTTTATCACTGTAGAGATAGATAGCACTGCAGGGTGTGTCCAAGCCGCGATAGAAAGATTTGACTTTTACTTACTAAGCACTGACGGAGAGGTGCCATATCCATCCTCAAGACACAGATCATTTTGTATTGTATTACCCAGAAGTAAAATTGGAAGGAGGATATAAAACCATTACAAGATTTGATAAAGAATTCCAGAACTCAGTAGACCGAATTGAGTTGGAAGTGTAGCCAAACCATACTACTTCTAGCTCTGATGAAATGTGAAATGTTGAAATTGCTGCCACACTGTGAGCAGTGGCGAGCTGTCATCAGACGTCTAACCTCAGACCGAGAGACCACAGACGTTAAACCAACCAACAACAACAACAACTCATAGTATGCAAAGTATAAGTTGAATATTATCAAAGAATCCATAATGTATTAAGACCTTAGATAGGTAGAGAAAACCTAAAGTTAGTGAAAGAGTCTGTTTATTTCCCCTGTCAGCATGTGTTGATGGCTCCTCAGTGCTTTTTGATGTATGTGTCATAATAACACCTGTGATGGGGATTTTGCGGAAATCAGGAAATGTCCTCACATGCAGATTTTTTTTCAGCGGCAAAGGAATGCTGCTTTTTTTGTTGAGCAAAGAATAATCTATCAATTGACAATCTATTGTGTGTTCCGTAAGAGTAAGATAATTGGTGTACCAAATTCGATGGGGAAGCAATGCGCCTTACACAGTTTCATTTGTATTGTTGGACTCGGCTAAGGCAAGGGACACCCTGCAGTGTTGAAACCTCACATGATTTTGAATTGTCTTCAGTGCCACAAGCACACACACTTTGTAGTTCATCTCATCAATTTGTCATTTGCTTACATGACATTTTTTTTTTTTTTAATCTTATTATTGTTTTCTGACTATTCTGTCATTTTCACTTTCTTATAGATGTTTCTAGCCTTACACACAAACTTGCCCTGCAAATCTTCACTTTGCTTTCAAATGTGTCAATTTTATTTTACTACTTCAATGCCTTCATTGCTACGCTGTTGTGCTTGTTTTTTTCTTCTAAAATTAATTCTTAATACAAATTTTCCTTTTGTTGCTTATGCAGTAATAGGTAGCTTTTTGTTATTTTTTGAAATTTTATTCAGCAAAGAATCTTTTCAAGTGTGTTGTGTTAGTTCTTTGTAGAGAATGTATCCATTCACATGTAGGCCTAGACATGTAGATTGTGTAGAAGTGTCAGCAAACTTTGGAAAAGTGACACTTTTAGTATAGGAAATACTAATTTGGCATTTTGAATAGTTTTTTAAAACAATTTTGACTTGCCACATTGTAAATTAAAATTAGGAAATGTGACATTTTATGAAATACTAATTTGGCTCTTAAACATAGAAACATTTTATTTTTTTATTTCTATACTAATTCTGACTTTCCAACCAAGCAGAATTTGATTGGCAACATCCATAGAAGTGTATGTGCTAACTCTTGACAAGTGAATTGATTGAAAGAGGGACGTAGGTCTTATCAAACCTTGCTTACAGGAACAAATTAAAGCGGAACAAAGGAAAAAGACATTGGAGATCAAAATTCAATATTGAAAATGAATGCAAGTGAAAGATATCTTATATTAAGTTTATTTTTATAAGCTTATCATAATTCAATGAAAATGAAAGAGGGATTAAGATATTAAAAAGAGAATAGCGTAATTTGTTATTGGCGGTTTGTGACTCTAGTAATGATGATGATGATGTTTATGATGATGATGATGATTTCCTTCTCCTTCTCAATTCTGGTACTATTTGTCATGGCTGTTGACACATCAACTGATTTCTATCTGATTCAAGCAAGATGATTCTCCGAATTCAAATGCTTTACTCTCTTCTCTCTCTCTCCCTCTCTACTCTCTCTCTCCCTCTCCTCTCTCTCTCTCTCTCTCTCTCTCTCTCTCTCTCTCTCTCTCTCTGGGATATAGTTATCACAACCACATGAAAAAAATAAAAATAATAAAAATGCTGTGGATTAAGGATACAATGATTTGGGGCCCAAACTCATCCACATTATTTCACAAAACCAAACAAAAACTTTATAGAAAAGAGTGGTCAAAAGACTAAAAGGTCTAACAATGCCCCAAAATGATATATCACATCTTATCAATAATATCATTCTATTTTAAAGAGAAACTACTATTCCATACCTGGCAATCAGTTAAAACAAATTCAGCTCAAAACATAGTTAGCTACAGGGATGCCCATTCATTGGTTTTAATCGATTTGCCTTTTTAAAGATTTGATCGGATTGCAAATATTACATTACAAATATTACATTTCTGTGCAAGAGAGGCCATTTTTTAAGGTGAAAGTAGTTAAAAAAACCTTTTTCAACAGGGGGATCTGTTGTAAAATTTATTTTCAATCTCTCCCTCCCTGGGCATCCCTGTAGCTAGACTCTGTGCTGCTTCTTCTTCTTGTCCCTCCCTTAAAACTGTCGTTAACCACTATTTCAGTTTTGACCCTGCCTCGACGACCCAGCAAGCCCTTACAGCGTAATTGACTCTTTTATTTCTTCCTTGGCTAGCTCTGTGGGCTAACTCTGCTATGACGTGGCACACTGTCCTACATCACTGTACATAATAATAATAATAACATCACTTATATAGCGCTTTATCCCCACAAAGTGTGTCCAAAGCGCTTTACATCACTGTCATAGACTAGCACTTTGATGATACCTTGACTTGATGATTGGACGCATATTCATCTTACTGTCAATTGAGCATGGACAACTTTGTAGATAGGCACCCGTAAACTCTGCCAAAATATGAATCAGTTTAGATCTAGAATGTAGATCAGTGAAACTCTGCAGAAATATGAATCAATTTAGATCTAGAAGAATGTAGATCAGTGAAACTCTGCAGAAATATGAATCAGTTTAGATCTAGAAGAATGTAGATCAGTGTGGGCATACTGACTAACTGTACATTCCCAGGGGGGGGGG
>JAUELK010219283.1:0-10341 GCA_031471215.1 Gastropteron pacificum | reverse complement strand
GCTGTACACTTTAAAATCAAGACATGATACACAATGGGCAGAGACATAATACACTCAATGAAACATAGATGACATGAGCACGGACTTCTGACACAGAATAAAATCATCAAATAAGGCAAATTATTACATAAGATATTTCTGAAAAAGTTTAGACCAGAACCATGCAAGAAAACATCTACAGAGGTAATGCTTTCCATTGATTTTGACTTGAGTCTCTCTAGATACACAAGGCCATTTTGAGTGGGCCACAGAGGATACATATATATACGTATGTATACATTTCTGGGTAGGATTTTACTTGCGTAATCATTTCAATGATTCTTTATGTAAACTTCTGCTTCAGGCTCATATACAAAGGTGGTGATCAGAAGTATGATACATTGGATGGACTGTGCACATCGAAAGAAAGAAATTACATTAAAGAGGATATAGAAGACCACTTGCGTGATCAGACAAAGCCAAGATGGGGCAGAGTGGAGGACTGCTTGGAAAGCTACCTTGGCGACAATGATAGGGCAGATCCATCAAGGGTGAATGTGGATGACATCTGCAAGTAAGTAATATCACTTGTTTCAGAGTGAAAATGAGGTAGATAATAATTCTAAATAGGAAATACACAAACCCCCCCCCCCCCCCCCCCCCCATCTAAACAATTGTTAGATGTGTAACGGGTTGGTGTTATATTATTATTTTATTATTTTGTCCTGTAGGGAAAATTTCCATTTTTGCAAGTTGTACAAAAAGCGTCTTCCATATTCTCAATCCTCGAGTCTGTTTTTAATTTGATCACATATGAATGCTGTAGTAAAGTTTAAATATTAAATTGCTGTAGTTGAACATTTTCATTATTCAGATCTCAGTCTGTAACACCCATGAGGAGGGTACTAAACTAAAGAAAAAGATGACAGAAAAACAAGAAAAACAAAATGTATGTGTAAATGTGATCATAGAATGATGACTTTTTCTTAATATTAATATAGCATTTCATAGTTGTCATGGTATCCCAGCAATGATTGTATGGGTTTCCTCATAGATTGGCCTATGATAGTAAAACCATCTGTGAAAATCAGAGGACTCACAACTTGGTGGAGTCTTTCTTCAACGACCAGATTCTTCACTTGAAGTGCACATGTCTGAATCTCAACAAAGAAGACGAAGGTAAGCTTTGCAGTCGTTTATTAGTATCAAATGATTCTCTTTGATCTCTTGGGAGTATTAAATATTGCTTTTGCCATGTTTTTTGTTATATATCATATATATTGACACATGACACATCTGTTCTGTAATTTTCATGGGGAAAATGGTGTAAAACATGTTGAGCACCCTTTTTAAAGAAAAAAACCCAACTTTCTAATATATGTATTGTACTATTTGTTATCAATGCCTAAAGTACATTGTAACATTCTCTCCAAATAAATATAGTCCTGTGGGTTGTCTCATTTTTGTTGATTTAAGCTGTATTTTTCTTGGCAATGAAACTTCTACCACAGTAAGAAAACAGTCATTCTACCTTCAGTTTTGTATTTTTCCGACTGTTCCTGTAGGTTGTTTTGTTGTTGTAAAGATCTGGTTCATATTTTATATTTCAGAATATTCCTGTAGGTTATGTTTTATTGCTGTTGTTGTAAAGATCTGGTTCATATTTTATATTTCAGAATATTCCTGTAGGTTGTTTTATTGCTGTTGTTGTAAAGATCTGGTTCATATTTTATATTTTTCAGAGTATTCCTGTAGGTTGTTTTATTGTTGTTGGTGTAAAGATCTGCTTCATATTTTATATTTCAGAATATTCCTGTAGGTTGTTTTATTGTTGTTGTTGTAAAGATCTGGTTCATATTTTATATTTTTCAGACCACTCCCATGCTCCAGTGTATGCGGCCGCCGGGGCCGGGGCAGGCATCATGCTGCTCATCATCCTCATTGTTGGCTTCATCTGCTACCGCAGGCGCAAGGCCAAGAAAAGGTGAGCTGGACACTTTGGTGCCTATGTTTCTTTTATAACTAGCAAAACAAGTGTATTTCAATATACCAATGTTGTGGTTTTGTCATTCCTACAAAAAATTCTTTATAGACATAAAAAGGATGATAGGGCTGGTAAATGTCTGAAGGTCTTTGATAGGGCCTAGAAGGTAAGGGAAAAATCAGTGATGGCTGCTATAACAACAGATGAAAATAAATATTAATTTAAATAAACAAAAGTTCTTGAGAACATCAAAAAGAATAACAAACAAACAAGTTTTAAAGTCATGACAAAAGAGGCCCCCAATTCCTGACCATGACTCAATTTTTGCTAAAACTCTTTCTCACAAATTTTGTCTGTATGTTTGTATGTAAATTAGAGAAGTAATCAGAGAGATATCTTCGTCTTTCTTTGTGATGTTTTCAGGAGGAAGAAGAAGGGCCCTAACGTCATTTACCTGCCTGCACCCAATGCCGACAATAACCCTGTGTACCAAGAAGTATATGACGACAGAGTAAGTAGTGACTGTAGTGCTGATTTTTTTTGTGTGTGAAGATGGCATTTATATATGGCATTTTCCTCCGGAGAGCTCAAAGCGCTTTGGTACTTAGCTGTGTGTGTACTAATAAACTTCAGTGTAGATTCTAGTTTTTTGTATAAAGGGTAGTGTACTACACAGCTTAAATTTGCAGTCTAGATTAGATGTTCAACCCTTTGTCATTTTGTAGAAGATTTTCAATTTGACCTCAGAGTTATCTCTCTATGTTCAAATAAAGTCAAGGTGAAACACCTTAATAAATATGTTTGCATCAAAGTAGGAAAAGTCTGCAAGTAGTTAAAGAACCTACCAGAAATATCAACTTTTTACTTTGTGAGTTTGTTTTCTTCAAAAGTGTATAAATATGTGGTGAAAAGGATCGAAAGCAGAATGTGTCAAGATGAAATTATCACAATGCCTAACAGACACTCAACTGTTTCCTCTGTTGTTCGTTAATATCACTTTTTATTAATGTGTCCAATACACCCTAACAAACACTGGACTGTTTCCGCATTTAAATCTGTGTATTGTTTGACATTTTTTACTAATATCTCCAATGCTCCTCTTCCACCCCAGTTCTACAGCCCAGGCCACCCCTCCAACCCTCCCACCTTACCACTGCGTTACACTAGAGATCCGACTGCCAGGCCAGACGACGAGCCCACCTACTTAGAGCCTGTGGAGCCAGGCTTCAGGTAATAATAATTTATTACATTTCTTGTGCGCATTTCCAGATGTAAAACATATGCTCAATGCGCATTACATAATAAGACAATAAAAATCATAGGGAAATGTGAAAGACAAGAAGCCGCCAATAAAATACATACACACACTCTCTCTCTCTCTAGGTAAGGGACTGGCAGTCCAATTTTTATTCTCATTTTAATTTCATATTTCGGATTCCTTCCAGGGCTAAGGCGAAGGGCTATCCTTTCATAACTTTTGAATTATATTTAATACAAAGCGACACATAAGTGGGTCCCATTGATTGAATAAAGGTGGGAAATACAGAGCACAATATGAATAAACTAGGATAACGATATTGAAAGTTTGTATTCGCATGACTAATTTTTCAGCTCAACAGGCGCTTCAATCTCAGTGCGTTAGCTTAAAGAGCACATTTTTGACTATTGAAAATGATCAGCTAACATTTCCATTCCTTGTTCTCCCCCAGGCCCCAGCTGCCTCCTATGAGAGGTGCCCCTGTGGCCAACCCAGGGTACGATGCCCCACCCAAGTACAGTGAGAAGGCTGAAGACACGCCCTCAACCAGAGCGAGCGACTCGGAGAACGGCTACTTCCAGCCTCTGCCTCCTCTTCCAGGAGAAGAAGGCACTCCCGCACGCAAACCTGACACTCAGACATCAGGCTACGAGACCCTGGAGTTCATGGAGCCAGCCCCTCCCCCACCCACCTCTCGCCCACCCACCTCTCCACCCACACGCTCAGCAAGTGAGAAACCTGCCGAGCCACCATCTGTTATTGATAAGTCAGAGCTGACGCGATCAGCAAGCGATAAGCCCACAGTTCCCCGGTCTGAAAGTGAAAATTCTGAGGGGGCGCGGCTGTTGAGTGGAGACCGTCCAGTGCCTGCGAAGAGGACAAAGAAAGAGGAACCCAGCGAGCCCACGCAGCCTGCTGAGTCTCCGTACTTCCTTCTTGAGAGGGAAGAGAGCACAGTTTAAGCACAAGTTTCCCTCTACAGTCTTTGTTACCTGTCTAAGATCTGTTTTCATATATTCACACTGTCACGAGTGAAAGAAAATGATTCAACTCATAATCAGCCTCATGTGCAATATAGTTCTCAGTTTTAGACTACAACACTCTTCTTTCTTAGCTGCCCAACACACCACTGGGTGTATTGGCATATGATGACTCTTCTTTTAAAAGAAGAGCTTCTTCTAAGTCCTTGGTCTATCTCTATGCCAAGCAGCAAGTACTGCAATCTTCTATTATGACCTAGGTCTGTAACTGAAATATTGATTGATTCCTTCAGCTGATTGGTTGTTTTATTGAGAGACTTTGAGAATGTGGATTCCTTTCCTGAAATCAGGTCTTGTCACTCTATGGAAGGTTACTTACATCTTCTAGTCCTGTAATTGTATGATGAGAGAGTTGCCGTACAGAAATTTGCATTAAGATTGACAGTATTTTTGAAAGGAAGTATTATTACAGGGTTTTCAAAGTTGCTCAACTTGTAGCAAACATAGAGGAAGATATTTATATCCTTTCCATTCCGTTGGTCAAAACAGTAAGTCACTGTTGTCACTGTAGATTTTATATTATAGCTTTCACTTTCACCCAGCTGCAAGCATGATTCTAGGATTGTGCTACATTTCCCCCTATGTAAAGTCTCCATGTTTATGCTATTGACATGCCAGTGTAAGATTGTCCTACCGTATCTGAGAGAAATGATTCCCGTAAAAGATCTGTGTATCCTTTTCTTTCTTACAGATATATGAAATAAATGTTGTTCTGTTCTGTTTTATTTGCCATTGGTATGCAACAAGAAGATATTTATGTATTGGCTCAGTTTTAAAAAATTACGTCTTCAGCTTCTTTTTGTGAAATTTCGACCAATGTATGCATGACACATGTTGCACATTCACCACATGTCAGGTCTATCTGAAAATTGTCTTTTATGTTTTTGTGAATGCCAAATCATCATCTCTTTAGCCATGTCAAGAAAAAGTCGATTTGAAAGTAACTTGCATTTACAATTGTTTTGAAGGGAACAGCATCAGAGATCAGACAGGGAGAGTTGAAGATATTAAACACATTCCACTCTGTTCTATGCATTCATTTTACAAAAAGGCACCCTTAACTTACAATACATGTGCATGTCATCAGGTTTTACATTCCTTCTTTGCCATTTATTGTCTTCCATTCCATGGTTTCCAAAGTATACACTAATTTACACATTTCTAATTTTATAGAACACGTTTCCAAAACTGTCCCAAAAGTGCTGATTTAAGAGAAAACATTTGGTTTGTACTTATAGTGCTTGTCAAGAAAACAAGTCACTTTTTTCAGTATACGTGTTCATATGACTATGTCTTTAGTAGTTCCACATATCTTTGCAAGACTTTTAATGTACATGTTTCTTTCATTCTGGCGCCCTATGAAATGTATGGTCTTCTGAATGTTTCAGCTCCCTTTACACAGTTTTTTGAATCACAATATGCAACATTTTCCCAACATTCCTTCGTTATTCAGTTCGGTCACAATTTTTAAGTACTGCCCATATTGTTTTGATATCATCAGTGAATACTTTAACTACGCACATGGGAGTATCTTTCTATGTTTGTACATGAGATACCTTTTTAACAGTTTTACTGAGGAAGTCAGGGGCAGCAGGTGGAATTGAATATACTTATTATTCATCATCGTTTGACCAGGGCTCAGCAAAGTGAAAAGCATAGCTGAGCTCTATCTTGAGGCCAAGTCTCTTTTTATTTTCAACATTCAAACATTGATTTCTTGTTTCACCAGTTTTGATTCTATTGTTGCCATTTTATAGATGTGTCAACTTAGATTGGAATGCCTTTGGGTAGTAAGGCCTTCTAAGTTCCAATGGGTGCTTTCACCATTGCTTTATTAAGTGTATAACTCACTACATGGAAGCCACACAATTTTGGAGCAAAACATAATAAGAAAGATGTTTTTAGGGAAGTGAACTGTTTGAACTGTATATTGACACATTGTTTTATGCCATTGTATTGTGTATCATCATGACAACATGTTTATGTACTTTATATGTAGATTTGGAGAATGATGTAACAAAAGTACCATTTTGTGTTTCATAATCACAGGTCATGTAATTTGCTGTAAAAAAGCTTTACCATAATATACCTTTTGTGCAGTGTGTCTCTTGCTATGTAGGCTCACCCAGTGTGTGTGTGTGTGCCTTTCTGTTATTCCAATCCTTTTCCTTGTATTGCATTTTACATTCTTCTTCATTCGTTGTTAAAGGAATTGAGAGAGATTTTCTTGTAGCTTGTATAAATGACCCCAGTATAGTTAGTATCCTGTTTTACAGGTGTTTAAGAATGTGTATCAAAGTTCTGTAAATGTATTAATGACAAAACCCTTTGTAAGCATTCAAAGAACTATACACTTTTATTAAGATGGTAACAGTAGAACAATATTTTGATATATTTTTAATATAAGTATAAGCATTAAATATAAGGATGTCTGTTCAAAATTTGCAGAAAAGAATACCCACCAAGCTCTGTTTTGTTTTCATGTCACAGTTGACTTTTTGTTCAAAGTTTAAAACCTTTTCATTAAAAGTGTACAACTTTCCTTTGTCCTTTGCAATCCTGTTGCTCTCTCCACATTTGTAGATAGGTAACTAGCAAAGTTAACTATTATAACATTTAAGATGTCTTGCCTAAAAATAAAGTCCCAAGCATCACCCATTGCAATATTTTGTTTCCCCTACTCGATCATGTCCATCATTCACTTGGGTTGGGTCTGTCATTGATTATTTTATTCACTTCATCAAGACTATTCATCTATGGTTGATAAATATATACAGACACAGAAAGTTTACACTCAGTTTCTACATCCTTCATTATTTATTAATATTATTTATACCATGTATTTACATGCCATGTTGTTCTTTTGTAATTTGTAGTGGTTTCTATATCTACTCATCTTTAACCACTTTCACTTCAAATGACCATTTCACACTTCTTTCTCTCTTTCTTCTACTTCTAGTGAAAGATTGTAATGGGCATTGCAGCTTTCTTTTTTAAAATATCACTTTTCACGTCACATTTGTTCTCAACTCTTACATAGATTGAACACTGTTATTTAGTAGTTCACTTTGTGTTTCAGTTGTCAATGTGCCTTTATCTGAGAAAAATTGCAATGGGATTAGTGATTTAAAAACTTTATTGAGATTTGTTTCTCTATCACTTACAAAGGAATTTTAGAAAAAGGGTTTTACATACATTTTATTAAAATCTATGAATTTAAAACATTTTTTTACTCACAGTTCCGCCTTTCAATCTTGAAATAAATATATGTGTACTCCTGACTACATGCTTTGTTCTTTGTAATCATTTTCAATTTGTGTGTCAGCTTGCAACAAAGAAATGACTGAAGGTATAGTCTACAACTAGTACAACAAGCATTTTTTTAAAACATTCTTAAATCTTAGGCCCTGGGTCCACAGCCTCAGCACCTCCGCATCATCACAAATTATGTACGCTAGCGTTGCGGGTAGCCGTGTCCACAGCGTCCTCAAATTACTCACACGTTAATTTGTTGCGCTCCTTGTTCTCTCTGCCAACAGCCAGCTAGATCTAGAGCAATGTCGTTAACAAGGAAGAAGAAGATTTTTTTCATGGTAGTGGATGAGGAGGAAGTAAATACATGTTTGAAAGGTCGCCGTCGATATTGGGTACATCCCATTGGCAAAGACCCAGGCAAAACAGGAGAATTTAAAATGTTGCACCAAATTCTTGATGATAACGAAAAATGCTTAGCATATTTTCGTATGACAACAGCAAGCTTCCAAAACCTTTTAGAATTATGTGGGCCACACATTAAAAAACAGGATATGAACTGGAGGAAGGCCATTCCACCAATTGAAAGGCTGGATAGTTACACAGCCTGTATGCATTGATGGGCGATGACGAAATCAGTGTTGGGAAAGCCATGCACGTACGGAAAATGCTAGACGTCATAGTCATATGTTTTTCACGTAAGCGCGAGGTAGCGAGCTGTTGCGCTGTGGACCCAGGTAATGTAGAAATAAAAGGTTGAATGCTTCCTTCCGCACTTTGTGAGTACGTAAGTGTACGAAAGTGGAGTATGTGGACCCAGGCTCTTATCCTAACAGACCTGACTCATCCTGGAGCCATCTCAACCCCTAAGAGGCTCACTACATGTAGTAGCTTTGCCTGGGCCACAGTCATACCAACATACTGTGTACATGTATTGTTGGGTAAGCATTTTACACCTGGATGAGGTGAGAAAAAATGTGACGATATCCTTTGCCCAAGAGTTGAGTTGAATATAGTCTTTATTGTCCAAATGGCACATTGTTTTGGTGTGGTAATAGTGATATACAATTACAACGCAGTAATAATAGTGATATACAATTACAACGCAGCAAGCCACACAGAATATATAAATCAGTAAATATAAACATACAGTTCACCTTCTGTTTGAGGAAAACTTTGTCTAAATTATCCAAATTGAGTCCATACACCCAGACCAGGTTTTGAGCCTGGTAGTTGGCTTGTGAGGCAGACAAAATAACCAGTTGGCTGTGAGACAACAAAAACAAGGTTTACAAACAAAATCAACTCCTTGACTGAACACTGATCTGAAAGTTGTAGTAACATTTCTATTTTCACACAAAAGGACAAAGAAAAAAAAAGGTACAATGTAAAAGTGTATAATCCTATCAGGAGTCAACATTAATTGCAAAAAAGCAGCTGCTTTAAAGGGAATGTAGATTTCGTGACATCAAAGTCTTCATATTGTAAACAAAATAAAGAACCTTGTAGTCGGGTCTTCCATACTCAACAGTATTACATTTACATATGAGAAAAGCAGGTAAACAGCAAGAAAGCTACCATAGGTCTCATACCTATCGTTCAATATACAGCAAAAACAATTAAATAATTTACACACAAGAAAGTACACATTGTATCATGTAAAAAGGTTACTATTTATACTCCTCAACAAAAGAGAACTTTATATTATGCACGCCAGCCAGTGGTTGGATTGAGAAAGAGATGACTTAATAATACTTATAAATTCTTGGTATAAATTTTGAGAATTCTTTAGTACATGGTATAATATCAATATATCAATACAACTTCAATTTGATATATTGTTTTGTATAATATCACCAACCTATGTATGATGAAAAAAATCATTGAGGTTGGCTCAACAGTATTTGCATACTGATGGATTTCAAATCATAGGCAAGCATAATTTGTATGTTTCAAAGGTTCTGTGTTATTAAGATCCATGCTTCTTCATAGTTGATGTGCATTTTCATCGTTCTTTTTTTTTTTTTAATCGAGTATCACCTACCACATAAAAAATGTAACAATAACAATCATGTATTGAGACAAACTTAGAAGAACAATATGAATGTTGTCATGAGATTTGTGAGAAGTTACAAGAATACATAATCTTCATGCTGTCTCAGAAGATAATTCTAAAACAATACAGATCTAGATCTATGTAAACTATTCATATTTTCTCCAGTCAATAAAAGACTGCATGAGATTGGCAAAATATCTAAAAATAAACCTTTCAACAAGATTGCTCCATGGAAAATGCCTACTAAAACTAAATTATACCGTCATTTCTGGACAATAAGGTGCACCAGTATATAAGCTGCACCCCCCGATTTTTACTCCAAAATGGATTTGTCCTAGTAATGGCCGCAACATAATATGTACCAACAAAATTAATCATTAGTTATTATTATTAAATGACCCCCGTTAAACGTGTAGACACAAACAAACGTTTGTAATCACAGATGAAAGTGTGCATTACACCTTCCAATGTTTCAGAACAAAGATTTGTTTAAATGTTAGCTCATGGTAACAGTCATTAAAAAAGAGAAACTGCATAAAAGCATAACATTTGAAAATGAGACTCAAGACAATTTTGAGTAATGTCATGTTTGTAGAAAAAAATTAGGACAACACAAAAATTACAGTCACAGTGTAGAAATAGAAAAACAACAACAACAACAAACACTTCCCTGCATTGAATAACTACAACTGATAATTCTTCTTCTTCTTCTTCTTCTTCGTTCTCGATGATGGATGCTCTGCTCAAACTCTCAAGTTAGTGTCTTCTATGA
>JAUELK010219272.1:7500-10342 GCA_031471215.1 Gastropteron pacificum | reverse complement strand
TGGTGTGGCGGAGGAGGGTGTTGGTGCGGTTGAGGGTGGTGGTGGTGAGGAGGAGGATGGTGGTGGTGAGGAGGAGGATGGTGGTGGTGAGGAGGAGGAGGGTGGTGGTGAGGAGGAGGATGGTGGTGGTGAGGAGGAGGGTGGTGGTGAGGAGGAGGATGGTGATGGTGAGGAGGATGGTGGTGGTGGTGATGACGAGGATGAGCTTTGGAGGAGGACGATGGTGGTGGTGGTGAGGATGACGAGAGCACAGGCAGAGTTGATAGTGGTAGTGATGATTTAATTTAATTCACATTTACACCCCTTCCCCTTGTCCCCTGTCTTTGTGTCTCCAGCCTTCGGTACTGGCACTTCTAGCTTGAGGAACTTTGGCACCACGGGGAACGCATCTACGCTGGGGTAAGTTGTGAATGTTCTTTTTAAGCCTGCTTGATGGTACAGCAGAAATGATTCAGAATTAGTTTGAAATCAGAATTGTCTGTAGTACGCATGCCATAGGAGCACGTCACATAACCCTATCTACAAATAAAAGTAAAACATATTTGAAGGACTCCTTACTGATTTATATAGGAAATGTGGAGGTATTTATAAGAAAACCCCAGAAAACCTAACATAGTATAGTATATCTGTATGTTGTTTGTTGTAGCCAAACCGGTACCCAGTCCCTCCATGCCAGCCAGTTCCTGGAGGAGCTCAGGAAGAACCCCACCCTGGCTGTGATGAGAGAAGAGCTGGCTACACTGCTGCAGGAACATGTGGAGAAGAAAGGCATTGCTCCCGTAAGACTTTTGACTGTTTATATAGGAGATAAAGAAAATGATGATTTGAGTAGTGAGTAGTCATTACGTGAAATGATGATGGTTGCGATGATTTTGATGATTCGGAAGATGATGGTGGTAATGATGATTACGAATATGATGGTAGTGATGAGAGAAGAGTTGGCTACACTGCTACAGGAACATGTGGAGAAGAAAGGCATTGCTCCCGTAAGACTTGTCGGTTTATATAGGAGATAAAGAAAATAATGATTTGAGTAGTGAGTAGTCATTACGTGAAATGATGATGGTTGCGATGATTTTGATGATTCGGAAGATGATGGTGGTAATGATGATTACGAATATGATGGTAGTGATGAGAGAAGAGTTGGCTACACTTCTACAGGAACATGTGGAGAAGAAAGGCATTACTCCTGTAAGACTTTTGTCCGTTTATATAGGAGATAAAGAAAATAATGATTTGAGTACTCTGATACATGTAGTGATGATGGTTACAGTGATTTTGATGATTCTGAAGATGAGGGTGGTGATGATGAGGAGGATTATGAAAATGATGATGAATACGAAGCTGATGGTAGTGATGATGAGGAGGAGGATTATGAAAATGATGATGATGATGATGGTAGTGATGATGATGAGGAGGAGGATTAAGAAAATGATGGTGATGATGATTACGAGGATGATGGTGGGGATGATGATAGCCAGAATGCTTCAGGAACATGTGTAGAAGAAAGGCAGTGGTCCTGTAGTAATCTTTATTAGCTTATGGAAGGAAAGAAAATCAAGTAATGATGATTGCAATGATGCTAGTGAGAAATAATGTCTTTTACTTTTGATGATGATGATAGTGGCAGTGACGATGATGATGTAGATTATAATGGCAGTGATGACGATGATGATGACAATGATGATGTTGCGTACAGGGTGTGTGCCACAATCAAAACAAGGGTGACCTACAAAGCAGACATCATCGCCCACCAATCGGATCAGAGGCCTGTGGGGAGGGCAAGCGGCGGGCCAGGGTAGATGTGGCATTTTTTTAAAACGTCTCTGTTGGTGGGGAAAGTTTTATTTATACCCGTTGACACTTGTTGCTTAATTCCTTGGGATTTTTCTATTTTTGCAGTTCATGTTGTTTATTGTTCTACAGGATTTGAATTTTATATTTGATTTGTTGTTGTTGTTGATTGTATTTTGCTTTTTTGTTCTCCCCCCATCCTAAAAAAAACCCACAACAAACAACAAACCCATCCCCAAAACACAACAACTAACAAACAATCCACACACACACACGTGTCAAAACACTGACTCACACACGACCATGACGTTGACCCGACACTGTGACGACCTTGACCTCCAGGACCAGACAGGCATCAGTGACCAGGTGTTGAGGAACAAACTGTCCATGTTGGACACGCAGAGACAGACGCACGTGCAGGTGGGGCAGTCTCGGACTGTTTAGGAGGACCGTAACACTTTTTTGCCCACATGCTGTGGTCAAACAAATAGTTTTACAATTTTTGAGAATTTTTTAATAAAAAATATAAACAAAAAACTAAGAAAACAAACTCTCTTTTTAATTTTCGTCAGCGAATATCAGACTATAGAAAAGTATGTAACAAAACAACGATGATCATCCTACTAAAGGGATGTAATTTTATCAAGAGTAATGAGCATTTTTTTATTTCTTATTTTCCTTTGTTTTCACTTTAAGTTATTCTTTATCAACTGATTCTGGGCTTTCTCCTATAGAGTACTTGATAGCAGCCAGTATAAGCGCTTTGGGCCCACTTTGTGGGGATAGAGCGCTAAATAAATGATGTTATTATTAGTAGTAGTATCAATTAGTGCCCGTGCCTAGTCTAGACCTCAATCTGTTTACAGAAGTACCTGAACTTCCACCAGCTGCGCGACCACTTCAACAAGGTGGCCACTGAGAAGGCTCGTAAACAACTTCGGAGCCAAGGACTGACTCCTCGGGGCATCCCTCCCACGGCTGGTAAGTAGTCTTGATGACCCTGGATTTAGGCCAGCTTCAATGGTAGTAGTTTTCTTTATAGTTTATA
>JAUELK010219272.1:0-2500 GCA_031471215.1 Gastropteron pacificum | reverse complement strand
GCATATTAGTACCCTGACACATAGTGCTGCCGGCACACATACCAACACCCTGACAATATCTTTCACTGTCTATAGTAGGGTACCCATTTTAAGTCGTGACAAAGTACCTTTTCCAAGTGTGCATCTGGTGGAGGACAAGAAAACAATCTCGAAACAAATCCAAATCGAGACGCAACGGCCGGGGATCGAACCCCAGACCTTTGACCCGTGAGGCCAACGCTCTGACCACTCCACTTAAGAAATTCAACGCAAGCAATCAGTTTATAACTGTAGAGTAAGTCATTGTCTCGTCATGTTGTTAGTTACACAGTCTCTGTTTATCTTGTATCATTAAGACAGCATACCTGAATCTGACTCGGATGGTAAGGTCGTATAGAACACTTCACTTTTCCCTTTACTATATGTCATCATTACTTTGTACCATTGTACCGTGATTTCAGGGCTATAAGCCATACACCCCACCCCGATATTTACCCTCTAAATGGATTTGTTCTAGTATAATCCGCACCTGATTCTGTACCAATTATTTAATTTATCTTTATTATCAAATGACCCCGTTAATTGTGTAGACACTAACGTAATTGTGCAGTACACCTTTCAACGTTTCTATACATCAACATATGACCCGCTCATTTGTGTTTAGGTCTAGTCTTTGACTATGAGTGTGTGTAGATTCAACTACCGTACTAGTGAGAATGTAATATGTCATAAATCCTAGTAAAAGCCACAGCGGTTTGTAAGGCGCGGGGCCAGTGCTGATGGAAAAAAGTAGCGGCTTTTAGTCCGGAAATTACGGTATTTACTCTTTCACTTTGTAATTCTCATCAAAATTGTATTGCCAATTCACAATAAGTGATCCTTGTATAGATAGGGACCAGAGGAAGGACAACATCACTGCACCCCAGTCATTCCCATGTTCATAATAGGTCACTCACTCATGAATATTAACAGTCACCTGTTTATGATTATATTAATAATAATAATAATAATAATGAATTTATATAGCGCCACAATCCATCATGAGTGCTCTATGGCGCTTCACAAAGTCTTAAAACAGAAACATTTTCCACACTTTACACTCAGGAGATGCACATTCATATTTTTCAGCGATTTGTATGCTACATTATTGGAGATTATATGCTCTTCTAAAGAGCAGTGTTTTTAGTCGACTTTTGAACTGTTCCAGAGATGTGCTCGTTTTTAGTTCTTCCCCCAGGCAGTTCCTAAGTTTTGGAACACAGATTGAAAATGCTCTTTCTCCTAACAATGCTCTTGATCTTGAGACATGTAAATAGTTTTGGTTTGATGACTGCACACATGCAAGATGGAACATATTTTTGAATAAGCTCAAAGAGATATCAATACAGATATATTGTCTGTCTGCTGGGAAGAGTTGATCCACAGTTTTTATAAAAGTAACAGGCCCAGAAATATTCTCACAAGATTATATATGCCTATGTCACATGGGTGTTCATCAAAAATTACTTAAGTAATCAGGTGTTCTGTTCATTACAAATTACTTAGGTCACCAAAGTGTTCTAATCTTTACAAATTACTTTAGTAATTAGGGTGTTCTGATCTAGAATCTAGACTATTAATGTGGTGATATGAAAATAGAAAATGTATGACATAGTATGAAATATCATCAATTATTAGTACGCTAACGCTATGGCACGTATTATTTTCAGGTTTGACAGAGCATTTTTGGCTGTATATGATTTGCACTTTTGAAAATTGATCTATTACTATTGTTACATAATACAATGCTTTGAGCTCTCTGCAATGCAGGGTAAAGCACAATATAAAGTTAATGATAATGAGAATAATTTATTTCTATAGCGCACCTATAGCGCACTGTACAATTTCAAAAAAATAGTTAGCACAATACAAAAAACATGTCTCAAACACACACACACATACACACACACACACAGACACACAATACACACACACTCAAATGATGGGACAATACTGGATCTAGAAATCTAGCTAAAATTGAAAAAAGCTATTCTCCACTGTTATCATAACTAATATCCCATCTCTTACCCCTCCCCCCCAACCAGACATGTCCCCCCACACACCCCGACAAAGGCCCCCCCAAGCCTCCCCCACCCGAGGCCCCCCCCACCCCCAGCAGCACCTGGTCTCAGGACACCAGCGCCTTGCAGTACAGGGCGGTGCACACAACAACAACAATGTTCAGGGCGGTGCAGGCAGCAGGGGCAGCACCCCCCGGAGTGGCCGCCAGCCCAAGCCTTCACCAAGGGGTGCACCTGGCAGTAGGGCAAAGACCCCGCTCTCTACTGGGTGGGTGCCCTCTCTCTGTGTCTCTCTCTCTCTCCCTCTCTCTCTCTCTACTTGGTGAGTTCTCTCTCTCTGTCTCTCTCCCTCCCTCTCTCTCTCTGTGTCTCTCTCTCTCCCCCCCTCTCTCTCTCTACTTGGTGAGTTCTCTCTCTCTGTCTCTCTCCCTCCCTCTCTCTCTCTCTCTCTCTCCCTCTCT
>JAUELK010219261.1:0-10343 GCA_031471215.1 Gastropteron pacificum | reverse complement strand
TCTCTCTCTCTCTCTCTCTCTCTCTCGCTCTCTCTCTCTCTCTCTCTCTCTCTCTCTCTCTCTCTCTCTCTGTCTCTGAAGCAGTGATATGATATGGCCAATGTAAGGTGTTCACTTCCATCTCCAGACCAAACGCTGGACTTCATCGAGGCGTACTACCAGAAGCACCTCAACAAGTCGTCCTACAAGAAGGCGGACGTCTCTTTGTTTGAGTTCATCTGCCAGACCCTCGGGAAAAGTTTGACGCGACCGCACAGGATAAAACACGATGAGGGAAGTAGTGTTGACTACATTAACATAGATGAAAGCTACGACTACAAAGCCTATACTCCATGAGCACCAAGGTGCCATGTCTATAGTCTATACTATTTTTTAGCAACAATCATTTCACATGTTGTCTCAACTTTGTCTTATTATTATTTTATGATCAACAATGTATCCTCCAGGGTACCGCATTGAAAGACAGACGCCCACCTTCATTCATTCTTTCCTAATATTATCCGACTTTGGAATGGTTTGCCAAGACGCGTTAAGGAATATAGCTCCCTAGAGAGTTACATTAATCGTATGCATGAGGTGAAATTCAGATGTGACAAGTACTACTAATCTGTGAACCAGCCGGTGAGACTAGGAGTTTGGTAAATTTGAAATTGATATATACAATTCGTCGCCTATATTACGAAGTGGCATATCTCAGTTTGGGCTATTTTGCAGGAGAGCCTTCCAAATTTGTTGACCTGTTTTCACAAACACATTGTGAGATAACTACATGGTATTTTTTATCGAAATTCTGCACCTGGCTGCTTTAGAGGTCAATTTACCGTTTCATACATTGTTTTTTTGATGTAAGTGTCTACATTTCTCGAAAAATCACTCTAAATGAGATACGCCAATTTGTAAGACAAGACGTTTTACCAGAGGCCATATTGAATTTGAGTTACGCCACTTCGACTAATGAGAAAATATAGGTGGAAACCGTGTTTTCTTTACACTTAGGAACAGTTAATCAATAAAAAGACGATTGTAGGACAATTTTATAATGGTTGATAAGAGATATGTCATTGAAATGGTTACTTTATTACTAAAACTACAGACATTGTCAAGAACACATTAACATAGTCACAAAATCAAAAAGATCAATACATGCACAGATGACTACAGTGTCACAACTGACTGCCCATTGTAGTAGCTTCTTTGTTGAAATTACAAAATGAGACTGTACCCTTTTAAAGTATTCTTTAGATTATGACAGTCATGTCATGCTTCCTTAATAGGTTTAGGGTAAAACATTCAAAACCATAGTTAATGTAATCAATACAGTGTTCGAGGATTTGTACAATTGACATTTTTCCTACACCAATAATAATACGGCATTTCTCTCAAACATGGAAAGGCCAGATTGTGTAGATTGTTACAGCCAAACAAGTTAGGTTTAATCATGTGGCAAAGAAAGAAAGAAAGCTTTGTGTTCTTCTAGTCTTACAAGGCGTGTGTTGCCCTGGCACAGAGAGGTGAGGTGTGTCGCCCCAGCACATAGAGGCGAGGTCATTGAATTTTGCCAAGGGCACCTTGGGTTGCTCGGAGTTTAGTGGTTCCAGTGGAAAGTCTTTGACTCCCATCTTTTGGCGTTTCAATGTGATTGTTTTGAAGTCTTCGTCCGCGTGACTGTTTTTTGTAATACATAGTCACTGGGTGGTCTTTTGTCACCTTCAGCTCCATGAGATTTTACCAGTTTTGAGTTGGAATCCCGATGGGCGCTCAGGATTCGCAAATCCACACTGAGTTTCTTGAAGTCCAAGAAGTCAAGGTATTGTAAAGGAACAACTTGATACGGTTGACTCCAACGAGCAAGTTTCATGAGTGTTTTCAAGTGTGTTGGCACGAAAATGTCCCCAGCAATGGACATTGCTCCGCTGATAGTGCTGTGTGCAGCATCGCCTTCATTTCGACCGTGTACTGTCTCAAAGAACTTTATTGAAATTTCCTTAATGTTCTTTGATGTGTTCACAGTGTATAGAAGCATGGCTGGCATTATTGAATTTTTGTTTTGGCCAGGGCATCCATCGGCAAACAGATGGACTTCTTGTACATGTTGAGCATCACAGTGCTGCAAAGCTTTGTATACTGCAGCGCTAATTTCAGAACTGCCACTCTTGCTGTGACCTTCATGCCATGTGAAGCAGTGGCAATGTTTGCTGGCCAGATTATAGAATGTCAGGTTGTAGTTTGACAGCCGTCTTTTATAGAATAAAGCACTTTCATTTGAAACTGGAAAGATATTTGACCTGCTGCAGGTCAAATGGGGCAGCAAGGAGGCTGCTGTCTGTCATGCCCCGTCGTTTGCTGCTTTCTTTGAGCTTCCTAACCTTGTTTTTTTCGACAGTGTCCACCTGAAAGCGGTCTTCAAGCTTTTTCTTTGAAGCTTCATCTCCGCATCTGTATGTTGCACACAACGAACACTGGTCTTTTTTCAGCTTGTGAAAGCCAAGGTTCATCTTTCTAAAGATCCTGTCATACATGGAGAAACTAGGCAGGTTGTGTCCAGAATGTTGCTCCACGAAGAGTCTGTACATTTTTGGAACGTTCAAATCAGGATGAAGGAACTGTTTGTTGGAGGAAGACCTGTAGTAGTAGTGAGATTCTACAACAGGAAACCTGCCAATGTGTTCTTTGATTAGATCTGTTTTGATCCCATCTCTCGCCATTAGAACTGACCGTCCGTCTCCCACCCCTCATTTCAACTTCTACAGCCCCAGTTGGCAATTTCTTCTGAATCGCAGTTCTTGCTGTTTTCTCGGAGATGCCTAATGAGTGAAGGAATGTCTTCCGGCAAACTTTCAAGCGCTGCCCATGGACACTCCAGAAATATGTCTTGGTCACCTGACGACGGGAGGAACCTGACGTTGTGGTTTGTTGGGCGTTCTTGGTGCACTCGATGTGTCGCACGAGGAATTCTCTTTGGAGACGGAGGCGGAGGTCTGAGAGTCCATAGTACTGATTGAAGATTTCCTCCCGCTGTTCCACTCCATAGTAATTAATGGATGCACATTTTCTATCGCCCGTTTTGCAGCTTTCAGGAGCACATCCCTTGCCCACCTTGCGAGCAGGAACACGTTTTTTTGATCCTACAGCAATGTACTCTTTGCCAGAGTCTCTGCTCCGTTTTGCTTCTTTCTTCTGGTTCTTCCTAAATCCTACCACATGGCATTGGACAGAAGGGAAAAGGCCCATACGTCGTTGGATCACTGAAGAAGAAGAACTTCTTCCTAAAAGCTTTCTCTGTCACAATTTCTTTTGGAACACCCTCAACTGTAAACATTTCCGGCACATCAACTTCCTTTTTCTTTTCTGCACGGTTTTTGCTTCCTTTCGTCTTCTTCAGATTGTCATGATTATATCTACAAAATGGTCATAGTACAGGAGTGTATAGCATCTCTCACAGGCAGCGAAGACTTCGTCCTTGCAACGCCGCTTAACATGACACGCCCCCGGTGTGTAGTTTGGGTCAGCATCGGAATCATCAAGTTCTTCGCTGCATGGGGTGTCACAATCACTTTCCATCTCCACCTCCACGACATATCCACATCCGCCGACTTCTCCACCTCAGCTCTAAGGTTGCTCCTCTTCAACTGCCCTAATGGCAACAGATTTGCCAAAGGCATGCTTCATCAGATGACATCTCGTCCCTTTGTTCATACATCATTGTTATTGATGTTTCTCCCACCGATGTTTATGCCCATGCGGGCTTCACTTCTTCGGAAGATGAACTCTGCATATATATATATATAAACGTATCTATAGATACGCCCATTTGAAAGAAAGAGAATACAAATTCGAAATTAAAGTCAGTCTCACAAAGAGACGTATCTAAACTTCCGCCAATTTGTAAGAATGCTTTTCATGCAATGAAGCCATACGGCTAAAAATCTTTTGTCTATAACTTCCTTAATTTTAATATTTTTAGCTAGAGACGCACCGCTTTGAGAGATTATTGGGTAATAGTGGCTGTAAAGCGCTTTGGGCTTGCTATATAAATGCTATTTATTATTATAATTATTATTTATAGATTTGGCTATGCTGAACCACGTGGCCTTGTTAACTCAAAACTGGTATTTTTTTAGTTACGCCACTTCGTGATATAAGCGACGAATTTACCATCTTTTAGACAATTTTACAATTTCTCATCGTTTGAATATATATTGATTGCCGAAACGGTTGCACGTTGATCCTCAAGTCTGAGGCTGCGACTTTACGTAAGAAGAAGAAAAAGGACGCATTCCTGTTTATCACAAATCAATGGAATAGTTAGGTCTGCATACATGAAGTAGATTCTTAAGGTTGTGCCATGATAGCTGTCTGTCTATGTCTTATGCAAATATTTATTTCTGCGCACATGTACTTAACACATTCATGTACGCGCTCATCGCAAGCAAGACATTTGACCCCAGGGGCATGATGAGTGACTGTGATGTAATGCAGTGACTGTATCCATATCTGACTAATGCACACATTAGGAAATGCTGTAGTGGATTTGGGACATTGTGTTTGCATACGTACAGAATGTCTTCAAGCCTAGCTCTGCTACTGCTATGTGCAATGCAGTCGTTGAGTGGGTACTGCCTATATACTATATTAATGCAACGTTTGGGACACTTACGGTTACAGTTACTGTCATGATTTAGGACTGAACCAGGTGTATGTCACATCATTTTCTGTAGCCCTGGTGCTTGAACTTGTGTGAAAGAATTCACAAAGTTGACCACAGCATGTGGGCAACTGGATTCGAGTTAAAACCACCATCCGACTACTCGTGTCCTACATTTGTTCCTCTATAAAATCCAAGGAATCCGGCCTTAGATGGCTGAGATATGGATGATTTGTAGTCGTGCACAAGCCACATGACTGAAGATTTTTTATTTTTGTGAAATTTTAAACCGCTCTCCTGCTAACACTAAAATAAACAAAATGAGGGTTACACTAGTGGCCTACGTGTTTAGTTTAGAGGGACAGGGACAATATCTTGTTAGTATGTTGGTATGAGCGCCGGGTGCCGACCAAGGCAGCACTACCAGTATGCCTCCCAGGAGGTTGAGAAGGCTCTGGAATGCATCAGGTCTGTTGGAGTTGGAGTAGAAGTAGCTGTAAAGCGCTTTGAGCTTGCCGTAGAGCGGGGAAAAGCGCTATAATAAATGCTATCTATTATTTTATTATTATTATTTGGACTGAATGAGAATGTGTGCTGAGTAGTTAGTAGTGTAAATAAGTATTGGATGATGTCACTGCCCGGTAAGAATAATGTTTTTAAAAATCACTTCTGGACTTACTACAGTATTGTTTGTTATTCTCGGGAAGTGAAATGATGTCAGTTGACCACATTTTGTTTCTACTTGTATTTTGAATAGACCCTCAATACCATTAATGTATGTAAAGATTTAATGATCCACCTTTCATAAATTTGTACATTCATTTCTAATTATGCATCAATCTCATGATTTCAATGCCGACCCCTCATTGAGAAGATACTCTCTAACTCTAATGTAATCTATAATGTAGGCCCTCAATTGGCATAATGTTTATGATAAGTTATATCACATCCCAGTTCATGATTTGTAATACTTCTCTCACTAAGTCATTTTTGTATGGCTGGGGTTTTTTCAAATATTTTGTTTCTGGTCATGGGCTAGTTTTGTCATTATCACTAATCAATACAACGTTGGCTGATCAAAGTCTCGAGTCATGTTGATTTTATTGGTTAGCCTAATATACTAACTATTAGATCAAAAACCAAAATGGATTTGACAAGTAAATGACCCAGTCTGACCAACCCTACCAAGTACACACAACAAGGCATTGTACAAGTGTTGTGTTCTTTGACTATGATGAATCGTATTGCTGTGTATGACATTGCACCTTACTTTGTAATGGGTTTTATGTCGTCTGCAAGCTTTGTCTTCTACTTCTATAGCAAAACCAATGTGATGGGCATACAGTACAACTGGCCATGTCCTACATACGACATGTCTGTTGTTGTAGCTATCAGTAGGCACAAGGTATGATTTATTCACTCTTCGAGTGGTCTAATAGACCTACAGAGCCATGGCAGTCTAGCTCTGCAACCTAGGACGGGAGTGCCTTGAAATTGGCTCCTTGTTCATGCAATTGTGCAATGCACTCAGAACGACATGTCTGTGAAAGGCTTATGCTGTGTACATAAATGTCGAGGGGCCAAGATGAAGTCAGAGCTCTAAGACGTAACTTACAGGCCTTTCTACATCAAATCATTTGAGGTTGTATGTAATGATTTTTAAAAGACATTGATAAGTGCTGTGATTTTCATGAATGTTGCAATGAGCTTACAATGATTCCCTCCCTTTTTTTGTGAACAATAAAATTCCAGAATGATACGACAGCGATGACAAGGCTACTGTGTTCTATGTGAGTGGATGGCAGAGTGTTTGCTGTGTGTGCATGATGATAATATTCCATGAAAACTTGCCCGCAACATGTTAGGATTTGAACCACACTGCTTCCATGATGATGTTTGATTTAGAGTTAAATAAAAGTACCTTGTCACGACTATATAAATGCTATCTATTATTATTATTTTACACCTTTTTGGGGACTCTTTTGCCCTGTCAGGGATATGATTGGCCCTATACCTACCCAAACCGAGGAAAATCATGGTGAGAACACATGGGGGACCCCAAAATGCTAGAGGAGTCCGAGGGCATGGCCTATGAAAGCCTGTTTTCCTATGAAAGAAAGCAAAATCACAGAAATCCACGGAAGAATCACACCCCTGTCTGTATCTATATTATAAGAGTGGTTAGGGGGCGTGGCACTTTTTAAAGGTTGAATGTTCTCAGAATCATCCGAACGTAAAAATACGATAAAATAACCTAATTACACAGTAAACATTCAGCTGTGGGGTAGGCATTATTTTACTTTGAGAATCCTGCTGGTTGAATTTACGTTTAATATTTACCTCCCTAATAAATTTCACTCTCAGCCACCGAATGCCATATCTGCGACACTGCTTTTTCGGTTCTCCATGGGAAGTGGGAGGTTCTATTTTCAATGTGCAGAGGCATTGAGAAGTGCGCAATTTGTCTTTTCGGAAATTTCTAGTGTAACTTATGTCATCTATACTCTCTGTGCTGTATATATTTGCGTGAAAATGGCAAGCTTTTGTCCTGTTCGTAAGAACGGGGAAGCCCTGCTAGTACTGTATAAGTTGCAAACTCAACCCATGTGGCCACTTGTGTACATTGTATTGTATTTTGATATAACATGCAAGTGTATGACAAACGTATCCATTCAGTTTCAGTTCAAAGAAAAACATTTTGTTATAGTGGGGCCTCCCTTACACAAGTGAGCAAGAAAAGAGTGACAAACTGTGTACAAGAGCACATGGTAGGTTTATTTGAATTGACTTTCATTAATGAGAACAAGAACAGGTGATCTTGTACAGGACTTGTACCAACACAGTTGTCGCAATCATTCATCCTAAGTAATACAACAACAACAAAGAGAAACAAACTTTTAGTGAAATACTGATTTGTACAAAAGATCAGTCAACTCAACAATTCATATGACGTGAACATTTTGCTGACTGAAACTAACTATGTAAGATGAAATTCAAACTTAATGTGAAAAAGAAAAGATAACACTTGGAAAGAAGAAAAATGCTGAAGAGATCTTAGTTGTAGTACAGTAATATCTTTACGATAGTTCAATGTAGTAAACATCACATTATGTATTAAATAACACAAATCCAGCCAGACTCTGTCACTTCAGTTCTCACAAATCTCTCAAATTATTCAAACAACAAACTTCCTTATGACTCTCAGACTCTCACGCCTTTACACATACTTTTTATATTTTCAATAGTGAAAATAAATTACTATCCAGACTAAAACAAACTTCCTCAAGTGATTTCTTGTTCTGCTTTACTGTTTGATGGGAAGGAATGACATTTGTGTGTGTGTGTGTGGGGAAAAAAAGGGCATAACAGCTGGAGCAAATCCACAGCTAAAAAAGTCCCAGCGCAATGTATCCATACAGATCAACTGTAATGGGCAAATTTCCCATTCCCAAAGTGATGCTTGTTACACTCACAGCATATTCAGAGTCTCAGTCTCAGCCTTTAGATACTGTTCAAAAATGCTTTTATAACATCTAGTGTGTGTATTTTAATATCCTCAAAGGCATTGCAGACTGAGTCATATTGAGCAATTGCAAAAGTTCTCTGTATATGAGGCTGCAGTCAAAATTGGAAGAAGATAAGTACATACACATACAAGACTTTCTAGCCTGACAAGAGCTGTGGTCCAGATTGAGACCATAACGTCACATCAGTGCTGTTTTGTTCTATCACCTTCAATATCATTGTGTAGATAGAACAAATTAGCACTGAGGTCGCGTTAAGAGTGTATAGGCCAATTTGTGTTTGGGTGGAGGGCCAGGGGGATCTTAGACTTTAATTGTTTTTCCCGCGTTCCCACATTCACTGATTCAGGCAGTAGCAACAAAAAAAACTTCTTTCTAATACTAATAAGCATGTCAAGTTTGTAAATAGTGATTGTTGCTTTACAAGTTCACCCTTCAAACTACTATACAGAAGTTGTACAAATAAAACAAATGTCAATAACATCCCCGATAGTGCTAAATTCAACATTCTCTCATTGTACTATAAAACTTTGTAGCGTCCTCTGTTGATGGGTTGGTAGGAGTTTTGCTGAAGAAATAAGAAAACAAGGCGAGATGAGTGTTTTGAGTAAATAAACTGTACAATGACGACAATTTTGAGTGAAACATAAGCCCCATTTCATGACACCTATGGTACATTTGTATCAAAATAGCTGTTCCATTCCTTGTCAGATCTTCACAACAATACATCCTAGATCTATTTATAGAGCTGAACTGAACAAGAGAAGCTTTCTGGCACTAGCAAACAACAGTGAATGTTGAGAGAAGTCACCAAAAGTATGATAACCAACTAACTCCTGTAATGTTTGTAAAACTGGAGCTATAAACTATAATAATACAATGGTTCAAGTACCTGCCCTTAATATCAAAGACAGACAAAAACGAGTGTGATAATATATGCTTCAGCCAATATTATGGCAATTGGTCAACCATGCAAAACAGGCAACAGAATCCCCAGCCAACTAAGTCAGTCTTGCTATTACATTGCTTTCAATAGAGATGGATCATGGAACCTGCAGGGTCTCACACCTAGCCTACCACACAACACCCCCTTAACTGTTAGTGATATGATATTTCTTCTTCTTCTTCTTTCTCGACATGATATTTCAAAGAGTAGACTAGACATGAGGAGGCATTGGGACAGAAAAAAACCTACCAGTCGTATGAGCTCCTCTTTGATCAGCCGACTGATCTCTGCCTTGGCTTTGCTGATGGCGAGTTCGTTGGTGGCCTCAATGGCGAGGTACAATTTGCGCTCACCGTCCTTGGGTTCCTTGCCTTTTGCGTAGTACGAGCCACGCACAGTGATGCCAGCTTCTGAAAACTCTGAGATTGTGGCCAGCGCCTCCTGTGGACATGGATGTAGAAAATGTGGAATGAGTGGCTTGCCTGGCAAACTGTTTGTTGTCGTTATTCTAAAAACATTCCAAACATTGACAGTCGAACACTAATAGATAGACCTACAGAGCCATGGCAGTCTAGCTCTGCTCTGCAACCTGGGACTGGAGGGCCTTCAAATTGGCACTTGTTCGTGCACTTCTGCAATGCAGTCACAAGACCCCTCCGGACCAGATGATAGATTACTACACATAAGACACAGATTGCTCACATTTCTAAGCCAGTTTGTTGTGATGAGAACCCACACAAGTTCAAGCCAACTGAGCATGACAACCTTCTCATAACAACAAGAAATCTTTGTAATCTGATGTTGTTTTTGGGTCCCCTTTGCCGTCACCATGTATACACTGAATATATCATCCACCATTTCTCCACCTTCAAAGAGAGCATGTGGCAGTTAGAGGTATCCTTGCAGAAGTGTTATGAAACACTACATGTGAGAAGAGTGAGTAACAACAAGCAAAGCTGACACCCCTCACCACCCACATGCTGTGGTCAACTTAGTGAATTCTCTCACATACACTCAAGCAACAGGGCGACAGAAAATGATGTGACACATATCTCGTTCAGTCCTAAATCATGGCTGTAACCATAAATGTACCAAACGTTGCATCAATAGAGGCAGTAGCAACTCAATGAACTGCATTGCGCATAGAAGTCATCTGGTCCGGAGGGGTCTTGTGACTGCATTGCACAATTGCATGAACAAGGGGCCAATTTGAAGGCTCTCCAGTCCC
>JAUELK010219239.1:0-10344 GCA_031471215.1 Gastropteron pacificum | reverse complement strand
CGGAGGTGGGGGCAGGGGCGGGGGGTACTCTGCTATTCGTAGAATGGGCTAACCACTAGTAATAATAGTAATAATAATAATAATAATAATAATAATAATAATAATAATAGATAGCATTTATATAGCGCTTTTCCCCGCCCACGGCAAGCTCAAAGCGCTTTGCAGCCACTATTACCCCGACAGACCTGATGCGTTCCGGAGCCTTCTCAACCTCCTGTGAGGCATACTGGTAGTGCTGCCTTAGTAGTGTAGATATAGCTCTATGTACAGCTGCAAGCGACTGAGCCGGAGCTGGGCTGATTGGTTATTTCTATAGTACAATCTACAGAGATTGGACTATACTCGTATCTTCGCATCTTTGTGTTAATGTAAAGTTTACTTATTATAAGACGAAACAAAATCAAATTCTATGCAGATCTCCCCTTCCAATGCCCATTCCCTTGAACTTACCCATCCATCTGATTCCTCCTTCCCATCAGAGCCTTCTGGGGTTTTGCCCTCAGTGTCTGTCTCCGACTTCTTGCGTATATTTGTCACAGACTTGGAAGCGCAGCCCAAGTTCAAGGGTACACCACTCACAACTTTGGCCAACATGTTATCAGCTGGCAATAGAAGTAAATCGAAATCAAATGCTTTCCAAGCCCAAGCTCATGAGTCACAAAACAAAAATTACCAGCTAAAAACAACTGCAAAGCCCTTCCTCGACCAAAGAAACTTGGAATTAGAGAATTCAATAAGTAAGTAAAACACGAACAATGGTTAGCTAAGACAACAGCAGGTCCTATTCAATTCAATAGAAAGGGCTTCTGGCTTCTAGGAAACTAAGCAAAGTTCACGGGTGCGCTGATCAAAGTTTGCCCGCTCTCGTAGTGCGTTATATGATAAGTAGGGTGAACTAATCTGAAATGCTCTAAAGAAAGCCTACCTTTCTTGCCAATGTCGGTGTAGAGCACCAAATCCAAGGTGACATTGAAACACTCCGAGGCACAATGCGCCACGTAACGAGTAGCACCATTGTAGCTTGCCACGTCTGGGGAAGAAGTTTGAATTCTGAGTTCGTACACTCAGAGCGTCTTGGTGGGACCTACGTATTAACGCCAAGTCGTGGAACAGGCGTGAAAAGCCGTATAAACCGCCCGCAAAACCCATGTCCATAATCCCCCGGGAGCGGGATAAAATGCAAGATAAAGAAGAGTAAAGTACAGTAAAATTGTTAACGAAAAATATTCAGACGCTCAGATTGCTTACCTGTGTAGAGTTTTGAGGCCTTCTGCACTACCGACTTCTTCCTTAGCTCTCGACCTGTTGCACTTCCTTCCACAATACTGACTTTGGGAGTGGCAGCCTGAAGATGAAGATCCAAACACTGAACACTACATGCACCCTTAAATAAAAACCGATTTACTGTTTACACGTAGGCTTACATTAAACCTTAATGTTCTGAACAAAGCTCATACATTGTATATTAAGAGACATCGGGCACAGAATGGGATGTAAAGTGATAATCATTACAATTTTAAGGAATAGCCACGAAAATATAACTTGATTTGTAAATTAGGGCTAGATCCACTGCAAGATTACATAGCGTGTATATAGTTATAGTATAAGATTTGAAGGCAAAGTGAATGTGCTGTTGGGCCAGGAAATCATACCAATTGTTATCCATTGTGATTAATAACACTAACTGCATAAGCCACTTTAATTACGCAACACACCATATTCTTTGCTTAGCACCTAAACCACAGTTAAAGCGTTTAGCCAACACCAAGGTGTCGAGCACCGGGTCGCATGTTCGACCTCACCCTGTACAAGCTCAAAGTTGGTGTTCATGAGTTTTTTCAGCCCCTGGTCTCCTTGATAAGCGAGACCGAGCACTTGGTCTTCTAGGATAAGGACGATAAACTCGGAGGTCCGGTGTGCACGTTGCGCACGTTGCGCACGATAAAGATCCATCAGCAGTTTGACATCCGATGAAGAGTCGGCCAGTTATGGCCACTGTCCGGGCAAAATTCAAAATCAAACCCCATCAGAACCACCTCGTCCCCACACAGAACCAAAATGAAATGGCCGATAGGCGCTGCTCTTGCGGCGACGGCGTGTTGGCTTCAGCGAAAAGCGGAGCTCATAACACTAAGGCAAATTTATACAGTATGCAAAATACAAAAATACAAAGAGAACAGGGGTTCTTACCTTTCTTCGCGTTTCGGTTTTCCCTTCGGTACGCTTCTGAGTTTCCGCAGTCATATTGGAAATGTTCTTTTTTATCGTCTTCGGAAATCAACCAGTTAAGATTTCCGTAGAGACAAGATCGTAGAGCCAAAGCGAATACTGATAATATAAAATTTGTAGAACAGAACTGCCTCTGGTGCTCACCAAGTGTGACTGTGAGTGCAACCGCTGTGTTTGACACCTCGAGACTGGTTTGAAAAGCCCCAAAGTCTTCTCTTTGATGACTCACAGGCTGACCCGACAACTGAACCCTACTCACGCGGTCTCACACGACTTCACAATTCACCTTTTTCGCCGACGTGACCAAACAAAGCCACTCCTTGTCCAAGATAACAAGGCGACCAACGCGCCTAAACTCTTTACCTGCCAAATTGATTATGGGGTTTTCGCCAAATTGTTTTGGGATCGCTGAGTAACAATTGATAGAGATATAAGAATTTCCAAAGCCATTTATAGGGGGAAGATGAGAGAAAAAGTTGATGGTGTTTAAAACGCTTTCAAAGTCTAGCAAAGAAATTATCGTCGCCGGATGTTCCTTCTTTTGAATAACATAACAAAAACAAAAACAAAACGAAAGACCCCATGGCGTTTACCGATGTATCGGTAATTGGCGGAAGTGGGCAAGCTCGCTTGCCGATGTATCGGTAATTGGCAGGTAAAGAGTTAAAGTTATCTATTTGACATGCACACCAATGTTTTCATTTTTTCTTGTCACATATAGTCTGAAGAACTGAGTACTAAGGGCACGCAAGGTTAAAAGGCAGGTCTGAAAGCGTTGACATGTCCCCTATTAACTATTAGTTCTGAAGATTGGACCGTCACCCCGGTACTTATAAATTACAACAGAAACATGAGCGTTAGGTGCCATCTATTTTACATATTATTCATCATTCCGCCATTGGAATTATTCATGGCGGCAATGGGAATTATAATTAATATTAGTCACTATGATATGACGAACTTTCTTTCGTAACACATTATTGCTTATGAATCTAAACAGATCTGTGTATGTATTCAGCAAGCAATCACAAAGTTTACCCAAGTGGGAGATCAATGGTCAACAACATTCCTGTATTTATCTGGTCTAGGCAGAAAGCACCCAAGTGAGTGCTCTAAATGAACACACTTTTTTGATCGGTTCCATTACTAGCTGCCTATATTATGGTTAAGTTTTACAAATTCATGTGAAAAAAGCTTTCTAATGAACCGTAAAGTTGCCCATGTGTTATGAATCGAACACACCCGAGCGTGTTGTGAACGAAAGCCTGCAACACATTTATAGTTAAACCCAACAGTTCATAGTTCGGGGTTCACAGTGGCGTTACAATCGCTACGTGGATTGGACAGTGGGGTTCAAAAATAATGAAGAATAGAAATGCTGAGCCAATCATCTTGACAGTAACAACCCCGTCTAGATTTTACCAGTACTATATCAACTGTCACAAGTGTGTATGGTCCCAAACGTGTTCTCTGAATTACAAAAAGCAAGCGTTCAATTTTAGATCCATCAACTTGTTGGGTTTGTTATTTCCCTCATGTTAGTTTTTCAATGACTAAAGAGATATGGTTCTTTGGTTCTTGTTTTGATGAGTTTTACACCCCTACCCACACCATTCGATCAGTTGAGAAGTCTCCGATAGGACGGGGGTAGATTATACTCACCCACTGTCTCATGAATTTAAAAGATCGAAAAGGACGAAGAGACATATTTTGTGTTTACATTATAGGATTGAACGCTTTAAAATGTCATTTGTGCCATCAATGTCCAGGAGAATGTCGACATCAGGAAGCGAGTGTGATAGTGTGAGCAATAGTGAATTCAAAATGTAATATCTATTTGTACATGATTTGTATGCTTGTGTGAATGTATGCTTATTGGGATGTCTGTTTGATGGTGCGCCTCTCTGTGTGAATGCTTCATCACATGTCATTGAGGTGATTGCAATTTTGTTGTGTTCACACATCATCATAAACAAAAGTCCATGTTAACGGATCAATGACGTTCTCTTCTTTTCTCTTTCTTCTCTTTTCTTTCTTCTCTTTTCTTCTCTTCTCTTCTCTTCTCTTTCTTCTCTTCTCTTCTCTTCTCTTCTCTTCTCTTCTCTTCTCTTCTCTTCTCTTCTCTTCTCTTCTCTTCTCTTTCTTCTCTTATCTTCTCTTCTCTTCTCTTTCTTCTCTTCTCATCTCTTCTCTTCTCTTTCTTCTCTTCTCTTTCTTCTCTTCTCTTCTCTTCTCTTCTCTTATATAAACTGCCCTCTCGATCCATGTTCAGAATGCACCAAGAGAGATTCGAACCGTCGGACCAATCGCGTTATCCCCGAGTGTTAACCACTCGCCCCTGCCAGGGTCAATCTAAATCAAAGGAAAAAAGAAACACGGGTCGATTGTATGTTATTATTTATGTTGCTGTTGTACTTCTGGTCATGAAGATGAAAATCATATTATGGGATTTCCAAACACAACAACTGTTTGAAAATGTGATGCTGGAAATGTAGTGAGCAGTTTGTTACTTTCTATAAGGCGAGTCTTGGAATAGATTGAAAGTGGCGCAAGTTATTCTTTCAACGTCTCCATAGGTCTTGCCAAACCACAAAATGCGCTTTGAAGGTAATGTTCTTTGTGACAGATGGGAGGGACTTGTGGGATCCTGGTGGAATTCTCAAGTACCTGTAGTGGGCACGACGGAACATGTTCACCCAGGGCGCCTACTTCACACAAGAAATACCCAATATACACACAAGAATTGCATCTCCTAAGACTTCTTCACTCGGCTTTTTTCTTACTTGTCACACCCACCAGTGTGCCACATATGCGCGTTTACTCGAGCACTCTAGTTTCAACAACAAATGCAAACGTCTCGAGACCACAACAAACAGATCGCTGCAGCCTTTGACAAGTATCATAATCTCAACTTTGATGTAGTTTTCGGGTCTGAATTAGTTGACTTTGGATCACTGCCAGGCTGCTCGTTCGACAGCATAAGATTGTTGACTTCTTCAGCATAGTTTGACAACACATGCGGCACCTCATTAGCGGGATCTGCCCATGCCACTGGTGCGTGGTGATTTAAATTTGGACTCACTGCGGGACCGGAATCTCCGTCAGGTAGCAGAAAAGAACAATCTGGGTTGGTATCATGTGGTTCTGAATGCGTGGGCTCATGCACATGGATACCAATATTTGTATTGTTCTCTAGTTCTACAAGCTCAGGTAATTCAACTGGTTTCTGGCATTCCCCGCTGAGCACTAACTCTTCCGCTTGACAAGACTCACTGTGTACGTTTGTAAAGTCGTAAACATTCTTGACGAGAGTAGATGGTTCTTTCTCTTCTCTTAGATCAATGATACAATCTTTGTGTTCAGAAACTTGCTCTGAACTCTCAAGACTCAGCTCCTCGCCTAGAGATGTTTCACTCTGTGGTGACACACGTACCACCCTGTGTGGACTTGAATGTGCCGCACACACTTCTGGTGATTTAGAACACAGGTCTACACATTGGGTGGCTTTCTGGCTCTCTGTTTTATCAGTGTCCCTCACACAAGTAATGTGATCTATGCCGTCATGAACAATATCGCTTTGTTTTTCACATTCTTTCAGATACCAATACAGTGCTTGATCGTATTGGTCTTGTTGATCACAATGTAGATGTTGCTCTTTTCCCAGATTTTCTGGTAGCAGACATGTAGGCTTGACTGGTAGGTCTGTGGAATGTTGTTTCTGCTTTTGATGTTGCTCTTTGTTTTCACACTGCTCGTTTAGCATCACGATGTATTCGTTGTGTGGCTGTAGTTGGGTTTGTGGAAGACTTTCTCTGGTTTGTTTACTCTGTTCTTGTGTTCGAGATCGCCCATTGTTCTTGCGGAGGCACTCTTGCTCCAGTTCATGTTTGTCCATATTATGTTGATCAATGTTTTGGCCCTGTGGTTTTTTTTCCTGAAGTGAGGGCATACTGGCAGCCCCATGCAATGTATTCCTTGAGTGCCCAGGTTCTTCTGTATGTGGCTGGTCCTGATCCCCGGCGTCCTGCAACATCTCCTGTTGGAAATGTTCCGGAGGCCTTTGCCCATGTGAGGTGGTTTGGCTGTCAAAACGCTGTCTCTGATGAACGTACCTCTCCTGATTTTCGCTCCCTCGCAGTTTTCTTTCCAAAAATTGACTGCTCACGTGTTTCTCTTTCTGAATTGCATTCTCACTGTGTTGACATTCTTTATTCGAGCTTCTGTCGGTGTTGTCTTGTTGCCTCTTACTGTGTTGACTGCACGGATGCTCGGTCTGCGTGTTATCCTCATGCAGTTTCTCTTCACTTCCACTGCTCGTATACTGGCTCCCACAATGTTGGGTGTCCACGGCGTGACTCTGCCTTGACGGCTTCCCGCCATGTTTGACCGGGTGTGGCTCATTCCTCCGGCTTTGACTCTCCACACGGTGACTTTCTTGACTCTCTTCGGATGAGATTTTCCGCCTTAGCGTCCGATGTTGATGCTTCACGTTCGGCTTTTCCATGAGATGGCCTCCCTCTCTTTTGGGGTTCTTTTGAGGTTCTCGTGGTTGAGATGTCTTGTGTTGACATTCCCGATTGGGACAGTCGTGTATGGTGCTTGCTTGACTTGTACTGTTCCCACGATGACTCTCGCCATGTATAATCTCTATGCGGTCCTTAGCACGGGGTTTGTCTCGAAGCTGTCTCTCCCCGTGTCTCTTTTCCCTCCCAGAGCTCTCCAGTTGTCGTTTACTCGAGTGGTGACTGTTTGTTTTGGCAATTGTGTTCTTCTCAGACTGGGACTTTCGGTGCTGGTTCTCCATGGACTCTGACTTGAGCACCGGCATGTCCATCAGACCACTCAGCTCTGGCCTGGCACTGCCTTGACCCGCTGCTGTCATTGTGAACTCTAGGTTCGGAGACAGCTCTCCACGCTGAGGATTGCGGCTTAGGTTTGCCCTCATCAGCAGGGGCACGCGGTCCATTGTGGCCAGGTCCTGTAATATCATCATTATCATCATTATCATCATCGCTCTGCATCAAAATAATCGTCGTTAACATTATATTATAATAATTTTCGTCAATTTAGTGGTACACCCCTAGGCTCGAATCAGGCTTTAATATTTAAAAAATGTTTTATATCATATACATATTTGTATATATTTTTTTTTTAAATTTAGAACAAAATTGAAATTACAAGTTGATTTGTTCCAAAGCTGTTGTATTGGCTAGCAGTAGAGGACATAGAGTTTGGTTGTTTTGTGGTTGGTTGTTTTTTAAAATAATGGATGGGGCAATGCGCTGTATAAAAGCTTATGTCTTATGTGTTGATCATTCTTATAAACCGGTGTTCACCTTTTCCATGGCGTCCGTGACAAGACGCATCATAGCCAGGATCTTTTTGATGGATTTTGCCTCGAGCTTGAAGATTCTTCTTCTCTCATGACATGAAGACAGTCTCGCCTCGGTTACACTTCCTGGTAAAACGATAAATGTAAAGTATGGGCTTTATGGCGTGGAAGTGTCAATCATAAAGGTCTGATTTTTAAAAGATGAACATTGTCGCGGAGTTCTTTCACAGACTAACAAAGTCTAGTATCAGGCGGTGAAACAAAACTTTATTTCCAACGTCGAACACAGGATGTAACACAAGATATTCCAGGAATTGAGTGAGCGATGGCAGAGGACTCTATTGACGACTGAGCAAGGATGATATTATATATCTTCCCACTCGCCCCTAAATATATATATATACAGAAGTACCCTAGGTCTACATCTATCTAACTCTTTCTATAATGAACTGACCAATGAAATGCTAGCCTGCCGTTACCACTCCGCCACTAGTTACGTCGCATGATGACGTCATATTTTCAAGAAGCTTTGAGAAACTTCTACAACAAGAGCGAAGTGTAAACAACCCAAACTAGGTCAATACCAACACTAATCTACGCAAAAGACCCGAGCTTTCATGTCTCTGTCTCTGTATCATCCTCCAAGGTTCTTACCGCTTTGTTTAGCACTCTGCTCCGCTGTTGACTTTTGAGGCCTGTTCGGAAGTAGAAGAAAATGGACAACTGAAAAGTCTTCTAGCGTTTTTCATTTCAACCGAATTTGTATGTTAATCATCAAAAGCATTGTATGTCTTGCTATCGATGGACCCTCGCTGTAGTTTTTTTTTAAATTATTTGAATATTTTAATATGTTACAATGGAAGAGAGGCTTCAATAATAAAAGAGCAACGACAGAGTTATAGTAACCCGCAAGATATTTTAGAAGAAAGTGGCCTCACTGTTTCAGATGTTCCAGGTTCACTTCTTGTTCGATGGGCTCTGGTGGCGTTTTTGCTGGTTGGTATTTGCGGGTCTTGAACATGGAGCCGTTCTTGTAGAGTAGTTTGTTATTTTTTATGGCTTTGTCCCGCAGTTGGCGACGCTTCTTGATGAACGACGTAGCACTGCTTTCATAGTCTCTGTTTGAAACATGGATCGGGTTTTTAGTAAACGTGTACACCTTCAAAGACATGATTCGGTCAGACAATAGGCGGGGCTCGATTATCAGCGTCTGCCTCAGATGAGATGATGGGTGTTTCGTCACATGAACTTGCCACACGACCCATGTCGAGAATTCAAACCGGTGATTCAAACTTGGGTCGCCCGCTTGGTGAGACAATGTGATCGTTGATTTATCAAATTGCTAACATCAGTGCATCAATGTAATGTTCCATTTGGTCAGCAGGCCATAAAGAATACTAACTATGTCAATTTTCTTATATTATCTTCGAACTCTATGATCGCGATCAAGTTGTGTTTCGTACGACATGTCAACCATACAGTATGTAGCTCAGTGGTAAAGCATCAAGCGATAATCTAGGACGTGTAGACCATGGGGTTGTTGGTTCGAACCCAGCCTGTGAAAGCTCCAGGGGGTGCTCACCTTGAGGGTTTATCAGTCCACGACCTTCGTGGGATCGAGCACGTAGTCTTCTCAGATGAGCACGATTAACTTGGAGGTCTAGTGTGATCGTTGTGAACGTTAAAGAGCCCAGGGAATTTGAAAATCGATAAAGGATAGGCCTGTTATACTCGATGCCCAAATTTAAAATTGAACCGTATCATAGCCCCTTCACCTACCCCCGAAAAAAAGAAAATGGCTGATAAGCGATGTGGTGATTGAGTGTTGGTCGCAGCCAAAAGTAGAGCTAAAACTACCAAGCAAGATACATTTTCTCGAGAAGGGACAAAAGAGTTCAAAATTGAGAAATATATTTAGCAAAGAATGAGCTCACGACTTGACGGAGGAGGGAACTCCATCGTTGCTGGACCCACTGGCAAGTCCATCTGTACACATCCCGGTACGACTTCCGGCCATAAACACCTGCATGAGAAGACAACTCCATCATTCGATAACATCCAAGAGAAAAGATACACCGAGATATCCCACTCCCCCCTATTAAATAATTCGTCCATCAATATGAGGTATACGTCAAAACGCGGGTCGTGTCTATGACTGGCAAGGAATTCTATAGCAAGGGCCAACAACCATCTGCAACTGCATACACCATATCTATTGGGGACATTAGTTTTAGCAACTGGACCTAGTTACTGGATATAGTTACTGTATTTTAGTGATAACCATTTCCGCCAGTGCTCCTTGGTATATCTAAATTTTGGCCTAAGATTGATTTCTATAAGGATTTCTTCAAGATCAATTTCTCTGTGAACCATTAAATACAATGGTGGAGTGTTTCCACCTAAAAGTGATGTCATTGAACAAGACCGTAACTTTCTTCTGCATTATTTCTTCTCAATATAATATGGAACAATAGACATCTGAACATTCCTGTACCTAATACTTTCTTAAGTTTGGGTTTTACACCTCCAGAGACACTTTTAGATCACACATATAAGAGGTGGGACCTACGTTGCAATGTCCATCTCCGATAGGACGGTGGTGGACAGCCATATAAACTGCCCACGCCACCCATGGAGACCTAACCCGTTAACCCAACGTGTTAACCTAACCATTCGGCCACCTTGCGACCCTTAGAATAGTAATGGTAATAATAATAATAATGATAACAATAATAATAATAATAATAATAATAATAATAATAATAATAATAATAATAATAATA
>JAUELK010219238.1:0-19776 GCA_031471215.1 Gastropteron pacificum | reverse complement strand
TCTCAACCTCCTGGGGGGCATACTGGTAGTGCTGCCTTGGTCGGCGCCCAGCACTCATACCAACAAACGAACAAGATATTTCACTGTCTATTGTTGGGTACCCATTTTAAACCTGGGTGAGGTGATAAAGTTGTAGTGTAGTAATCAAGGCACTTTTGAGATGTTTCGATTATCTCTTCAATTTCTTTTTAATATGAATTTTTGAAGATGGAAACCTGTTACTAAAAAATCAACTATTTTTGCTTATAACTCGGGAGTGACCGAAGCTTCAAGTAGGCGGTTTTGCCTGGCCAGTACACATTTATTACCCAGGTTTTGTCTTAGTCTTTACACTTTGCTCTTATGCCCACATGCTGTGGTCAACTTTGTGAATTCTTTCACACAAGTTCAAGCAGGGCTATAGGACATGATGTGACATACACCTGGTTCAGTCCTAAATCATGGCTGTAACCACACATCTCTCAGTGTTGTATTGGTATTGGCAGTACCAACTCAAAGACTGCATTGCACAAAGCAGTTATCTGGCCCGGAAGGGTCTTGTGACTGCATGAACAAGGGGACATTTTTAAGGCCCTCCAATCCCAGGTTGTAGAGCTAGGATGATATTGATCTTCTTAATGTGTCATCAGGGTTGTAAAATCCAACACAAAACGAAAACACAAGTTGTCTGTTGTCTTTGCATCTGGACAGAAGGGCGAAGGCCCATACGCTCAATTAATGAAGAAGAAGAAGAAGAAAATATATTTGTATCACCACTTGTTTCCCTCCACCTGTTTCAGTTCCGAGACCTGACGTCTGTACCAGTCCTGTTAGAGCTGTACACAGTGATGTGCTCTGTGCCCACCTCCTCTCTCTACAACACTGACCTCACCAAGGTAGGATAATGGTGATGATGGTGGTGATGATGATGGTGATGGTGGTGATGATGATATAGTGTTTATATAGTGCTTATCTCACAGTCAGCTCTATGCGTTATTCACAATCAGCTAAAATGGCACAAACGATGATGATGAGTATTTTGTCTAGTGCTTATCCCACAAATCAGCTAAAATTACACACAAAGATGATGATGATGACAGTGGCAATGGTGATGGTAACAATAACAGTCTTGGTGATAATGCCCTCATACCATACACAGATTTGGTTACAGAATTAGAAATTACAATTATTTTCTTCTAGTTGGGCTCCCATGACCAGTTCCATCGCATCGATTTTCAGTTTTAAATTATATTTTTTTAGGAAAGTTCACTGGCATCACTGTTTTAGATCTAATGTTTTGTACAATTTCATGTTTTGTAGGCCTACAATATGAAGTAAATTGCCCCCTTATGACTGTGTTTCAACAAAATGTAATATTTCCTCCAGATTCAAAAGGACATTGTGGACACCTTACTTGCCTTCACACAAGAAGAGTTACAACAGACACAGACAGATGACTGTGAGTCTATGCATGGCCGCAAGAGATGGGATTATAATAACTATAGTTTTAAATTTTAATTTTTAAACATTATTAGCAACAACAAAAAGTATTTATTTATTCATTTATTTAGCATTACTTGTAAGAAAAACGAGCTTAGAATAGCATATGATAATACTATGTTCACAGAATATATATATATTCAATATATACAGTATTTATACATTCATATGAAGGCATCAATGACAGAACGATCAGTCAAATTTTTCAACTTTTGAAAAAAAATCAAGTTTTGAATATTTGACAGCTTGCATCTCATCAGTGCCTATAGCTCTGGACTCTGATTGTTTTAGGGTTTGATTCTTTCTTTATATATACTTCATGACTTCACCTACAAGCCAAGGACAATATCTAAAAAATGACCATTTTGTGACTTTATTGTTCTTTCATTGACACAATCATATATTATTATGTATTGTATTGTGCCCCACTTTGAGGTTCGATGCATTTCTGCACCATTTTCCGTGGCTAAATAAGCCTATGGCAAATCTGCACATTTTCACACAGTATTTGCAGCAAAGGTTGGTGAATTTGTCACATTATATATATATATAGTACTATAACAGGAATAACAAGAATTCTGTGTTCCCAGCCCTAAACAAGAGCCTTTGGACGTTGATGTTGAAGGAGCTGCTGAAGTACACCATCAAGTCTCCGTACACCTACATGAGTGGACTGCTCATCCTGTCTGAGCTACTACCTCTACCCTTCCCACTACACTCTAAGGAGGTGAGCGCACACACAAGTCGTGTATTGTCATATAATGATAAACTCTATAAGTTGTCAAAATTTTTCTTTGTGCTGTATTGTCATATGATAAACTCTATAATTTGTCAAAATTTGTCTATGTGCTGTGATCAACTTTGTGGTCTATGATTCCTTGTCACTTCAGCATGACTGAACTGCATCACATTAAAAACAACAAAAGATTGAGATATTTAAAACTGGTTTCCACACAAAATAGATTGATCAATCACTGATGCTATAGAAAGACATGTTTATTATTATCATTAGTAGTAGTAGTAATAGTAGTATAATGATCATCAGAATCAATGCTCTGCTCCATTCCTGTCTCTCCACCCCTGCAGCCCCTGACAGAGGAAGAGATGGACTCTGCCGTGCTGTCCCGCAAGTTGTGGAGTGTCCATCTCCAGGCGGCCACCCCAGAGATGACGGCTGTGCTGGAGACCCTCTCAGGCACGGGTTGCCAACCCTTACAGCATCTGATGAGACGTGTCTGCTGGCAGATTGCTGACCTGGCCGGCCCCTCTTCTCTCAGGGTTACAAAGTCAGTGATAGTGATGATGATAGTTCTCTAGTTTATTTATAGGACATTATAGTAGAGAGTGTCTCCCTAGTGAGGGACAGGTTTTGAAATCTTGAGATTGATGCTTGATATTAATTCAAATGTATATAACAATCTGAAGATCCACCTTATGGCCATCATCTGAGGTGTAAACTTTCCAGTCTGAATTTAGCCTTAAGACTATGACGGTATCGTTGAGCGAGTTCCGCTGATTTGTTGAGGTATCCATGGTTTTCTGAGTTTTTTAGTCGTAGATCTCATCAGCAATTTTCTGTTTTATGTAGAAATTGTATTTTTTTATTAATTTGGCTTTATCATTCTTAGGAATGGTATATCTTTAACTTAACCCTATCAGGGGTAGATTTCTACCCCCAAACCCTTTTTACTAAGAATAGAAATTGAGTTTTGAAACTTCATGTAATCCTGAAAATCTTGGAACCAAAGTGGTCTGCATCATTGATTTGACAAATAATGGCCAAACATACTGACGAGTTGCCACCACTTTTTTCATGTAAAAAGAATGATGCACAGATAGGGTTACCAGTATGCCTCCCAGGAGGTTGAGATGGCTTTGGAATGATATCAGGTCTGTCGGGGTAACAATATGTTGTAAAGCGCTTTGAGCTCAAAGAGGAAAAGCGCTATTATATGATTCCACTATTATTATTATCATTATTATTAACCATTCTGTAATTTTCCCCCACAGGATCTTGCTGGATATTCTGATGGTGAACCTGCGCCCCAAGAAGCCAATGTCCCAGGCGGGGGACGGGTCGGTGGAGAAGAAAGAGGTCACGACAGGGACGACCCCGGAGGATGAGTCACTAGCGGTCAGATCCGTGTCCATCCACACAGCCAAGACACTCAACCTGCTGGCCTACCTGCTGTCTCACCCAGGCATCAAAGGGGCTCTCCTACAGCTCATTGGCACCAGGTCTATAACTTAAAAAAAATTCTCACGTACTTTGGTATCTTCTTATGTAGTAAGACTGAATTTCTTCCCGGATGGAATAACCAGCCATCGAGAACGAAGAAGAAGAAGAAGAAGAAGAAGAAGAACTAGCTAGTCAATCCTATAACCGAAAGTGCTGATGATATGACGATGTGTGTGTTGCCCCAGTGTGTACAGTGATGTCAAGTACAAAGACTTCCTGCCCCTACTGCATGTGTGTGATGTGTGTGTGCGTGTATTACTGAATGAAAGACAGAGAAAGAGAGAGTAGATATAAAAAAAGCAATTCTCATGAGGTGACTGACGATGTGTGTGTTGTCCTCAGTGTGTTCAGTGACGCCAAATACAAAGACTTCCTGCCCATCATGCTACAGTTGCTGAACCAGACGTCGGAGACACCGGCAGAGATCCAGGCCCAAGAGGGCATTGTGGTGAGTGGTGAGGGGATGTTGTGTGAGAACGGAACACAGGGAGATGTTGATGTGTTTTGAGTTTGAGCTTTCACTCCGGTGACCTAGTCACATCGGTCACTTGACCACATGAAAATAACTAATATCAATATCCCAGCTGTTAATAATAATGATAATAATGATAAAGTTTATTTCTATAGCACCTATCCAAAAAGCTCTAGGCGCTTTACAATATAAATACACAGGCACAATCACAAGTGCAATATAACATAACATGATACACATGGTCAATCATAAAGAGTTAAAATAACAAATTGACCAAACTGACTAAAGGAGTTGATAGCAGTTTATTTATGCTGATCAAAGGTTACACCAGGTGTTTTGTAGCATGTTGTTTATTATAGGGAGGCAGAGCTAACCCCTTTCCCAACCTTCCTCCTTTCTCAATTGGGTTTAGGACCGGCTATGGCGGGACATATCCCAGTAGGGGTGATGGGATTGAGAAAAGTTAGTAAGTTAAGGTTACCAGGTCTTGGCCTGTTTCTAACTAAAGTGTGTGTTTTTTCTTTTTTCCAGTCAATGATTCAGAGCCTGTGTGATCTAGAGGTCTCAATGGTCAACACAGACCTAGAGGTGACTCTTGCCGAACATGTGAGTGAATTTGTGTGGAGTCTAGTTACTGTTGTTGTTTGTTTTTTTAAGTCTGCGGTCTCAGAGTCTGAGGTTAGACTCTGATGACAGCTGCTTGCCTCTGCTGAATGTGAGCTGTCTGGTGTTGTATCGTACATGTGGATGTCTTCATGGATGGACTGAAGCCATCAAGAAATCCCTTGTAGTAAACAATAAACATCATATTGCAATCATCTTTTTGGTCCTCCTCCTCCTCCTCCTCCTCCTCCTCCTCCTGGAACACTTAGGCAACCTTTCTTAAGCCTCCATCTTCATCATCAGCAGCATCATTATCATCATCATCATCATGTCATCTTTTTTTTGACCAGTTGGCCAACTCCCTCCCAGAGAGTGTGTTGATGGCAGACATCACAGCAGCCCTGTTGGAACATGTGGGCAACCAGTCCCTGTCCTATGCCTCCATCTTGCCTTGTCTGAGGATACTCAGCATGCTCACAGACCACGACTACGGATTCTTCCACCTCAAAAAGTCAGTTTGTCTCTTGTTTTCTTTTATTTTACGTTGATGTTTTTTTTACCCAGGCCTCCTAAAAATGTGACCGTTGTTGAGCTATACCACTAAGTTTTTATGCCCTTGTCTGAACTTTGTAGGTGATTAGATCTGTTTGGTTAGTTTGAGTTTTACACCTTTAGCGATACAATTGGATCATATAAGAGGTGGGATCATCATCATCATATTCATCCTCATCATCACCATCATCACCATCATCATCATCACCATCATCATCATCTTCATCTTCATCATCATCTTCCCTACTACAACCCCAGGAACCTCGAGACCAATCTGATGACCATGCACAACCTGTTGAATCGCATCAACAACACGTTCAGCAAGGACAGCTCGGACTGCCTGTCCACACTCTCGGCTGTCCTGGAGTTGCTGCGTCTGATGTCCTCCTTGGACCTGGCCCAGCAGGAGGAGGAGGGGCTCACGCGGTCAAGGGTGGTCAGCCGAGACGAGCTCAAGCACTTCCTGCTGTGGAACCCTGAGGTCCGACACCCTCTGGAGGAGCTGGAGGTATGTGGGATAATAATAATAATAATAATAATAATAATTTATTACATTTCTTGTGCCCATTTCCAGATGTAAAACACATGCTCAATGCGCGTTACATGATAAGACATTAAAATTCACAAATGTTCAACAAAGTCCAGTGGATGTGGGGTAGTCCTGTGGAAGTTTGTATAGATCCTGAACTGATAATAATAATAATAATAATAATAATAATAATAATAATAACAACAACAATAATAACTTTATTTAAGTGTTTTCCATAAACAACATTATTCCAAAACACTTAACATTTTAATACAAAAATCAGTCTAAACTACATGTAAATTTTCACTTGCAGATCCTGAACTAATTAGGTAGTGTCCCATAATTAGGAGAGTGTCGTAATTTGAGCAATTTTGAAGTAAGGGGGCGTGTTAGCTCAGTGCTAAAGCGTTCAGCCAACACAATGGGGTCGCAGGCTCGAACTCACCCTGTGCAAGCTCAATGTTGGTGTTCACTTTGAGTGTTTTTTCAGCCTCTGGTCTCCTTGATAGGTGGGACCGAGCTCCTAGTCTTCTCGGATAAGGATGATAAATTCGGAGGTCCCGTGTGCATGTTGCGCATGAAGAGTATGGTCTCTGTCCTGGAAAAATAAAAAAATAAAAACCATAACCCACTCGTGTGCCCCCCCCAAAAAAAAAGAAAGAAGCAATAACACTAAGGTGAATTTTCATGAGAAGGGATGAAAACAGTATAATGAAAAATAAGTAAATAATCTTCTTCTCCCCTTGCTTACCCAGGAGCTGTCCAAGGGAGAAGAGACGTTAGAGAGTATCCTGGAGAGCATCACTGCCCTGACCACCATCCTCAGGGCCACAGACACACCGCTGGACGGAGACACTTGTAAGTTGGCCAACCTTTCTGCTCTGCATGGTCAGACGAGATGTCAGGGTTGCCGCATTACAGCGAGGAAGTTTTCGGGGTTGGCGTTTCAGAACATCGGTACACAGATGTCATGGTTGTGGAAAATTTCTTTTTTTTTCATTTCATGGGTGGAACATTTTCCAGTAATAATCATGCTTCTTTGACTAATTGTGTAAAATTGTTACCTGCCCCTTTTCTTCTTTTCTGATTTCATATTGTCCGTCCACTGCCTTTCTCCGCAATTCTGCTGTAATGTATGCTTTTGGCTTTCGTCGAGGTTCTGCTTGACCATGACCGACTTAAAGCATATGTTCCACCTCTTCTATACGACCTTAGTGTTTGGCTTGGAGTATCTTCTTCTTCTTCTTCTTCTTCTAATCCAGCGGCCTTTGAGCTCTTGCTCTTCAGCCCAATGCCAAGTAGTAGTATTTCGAGGTATTCCTCAGCTGCTCTGTAGTTGTACATAATGTTGTGTCTATGTCAAGGGATGGAGGAAGTAGTTGCTCTCTAAGGTCTTGTAGAGCCGGGCATTCAAAGAGGAGGTATGTGCTTGTTTCAAATTGTGTGTTGCACAGGGGACACATGGGTTGGTGGTTTGGGTTGATTCTATTATTTGTTGATTTAGTGGCACATGTTGAGTTCTTAACCTGAAGATCGCTTGGAGTATAAAACGCAAATTCCAATCTCAAAATCTGTTTCCTTTGCCCCCACAGCCCATGAAGAGATCGTCCTGCCAGTGCCAGCCTCCCTGACAGATCTGTTCCGACAACGTGCAGTCTTCACCTTACTGCTGGACGCCAGCGCCTCAGAGGACGAGAGGCTGAGCCCTAGCTACTGGCTGGCCAACCCAGCCGTGGACGAACCGGACGCAGACCCGGAGGTGTGATGATTATAATAATAACAATAATAGATAGCATTTATATCTAGCGCTTTTCCCCGCTCTACGGCAAGCTGAAAGTGCTTTACAGCCACTTTTACCATGTCAGACCTGATTCATTCCAGAGCCTTCTCAACCTCCTGGGAGGTATACTGGTAGTGCTGCCTGGCGCTCATACCAACACACTAACAAGATCTTTCACAAGATGATAAGATGCGATAAGAAAAGATGGATTTAATTGATCCACTAACATGGACATTTGTTTTGGATGTATTACATGACATATGGACACAACAAAATCACAACGACTTAAATGACACATGATGAAGCATTCATTCACACAGACACATAACAGGCGCACAATCACACAGACATACTAACACACATACATTCACACAAACATACAAATAATGTACAGATAGAAATCACATTTTGAATTCACTCTTGCTCACACAATCACTCTCGCTTCCTGATCTTGACAATTTTCTGGATGTTGATGGCACAAATGACGTGAAACTGTCTGATCACTTTGTTGTTGATGATGGTGGCGATAATATACCTTATACCTAGGTTGTGTCCCTCCACTACTGGAAGTGTCCCTCTGTGATATTCCTCCATATCCATCTGTCCTTTACAAAATTCCATGACCAAGTAGCTCTGTGCCATTTGACAACATCATCTCTCCATTTTGGTTTCTATCTTCCTGATGGTATGTTTCACTTCTCACTTGACATTTCTTTGTGTGTATTGCCCAGATATTGTCTTTCATACATGTGCAATGTGTCCTGCCCATCTCCACTTTGATCTTTTTCTGTCTTCAGACTTTTCTCTCTTATTGTTTTATTTCGGATCTTGTCTTTCATACTTATCCATCACATTCTTTTTTTTCCATTGCTCTTTGAGACACATTCAGCTTAAGTGCAGTATTTTTGGTGACTATACAAGTTTCATTCGGGTGACAATAATACTTACACATTATAATACATCTTTGTAAATCTTGTCCCAGGTTCTTCGTTGCGACCTACAGGCCATTTGTGAGCAACACCTGCCTGACTTCAACCTAGAGCAGGAGCTGAAGAGAGAGGCCACTACAGTGGTGGAGGATATTGTCAGACCTAAGAGACCCAAGTGAGTGGTCGGGAGAATGATGATAGTAGTAATAATGATGCGTGTGTGACACATACAAATAATAGTCCCAGTGTCAATTTTCCGTAACAATAATCTTTTTCATGTGCATATTTTTTTCCCTTTAGTATATTTTTGATTTGTCATGTTGAAAGGAATACGTTATGGGTCAAATAACTGATTATTTAAGAGAACAACATTTTTTATTTTACAAGTATACTATACTCTATCTTTTCAATGTTTACCAGGATTTTCAAAATAATCTTCTTTCCCAAGGGACAGGAGGAAATCTCATGAAGTGATAAACATCTACAGAGGCAAGCCAGGCCGGAAACCGTTTGGTAAGTCATTTTGTTTATTTAGTTTTACACCCCTGGGAACAAAAAGAATGTTATCATCCACTATCAAATTCCTCTTTTTAATTGTTATCTTTATCCTTTATTCTATCCTCAACTTTCATATCTTCTTCCTTTGCATGTTCTATTATTCTTCGTATTTCATTATACTCTAGCAAAGAAATTCAAACATTCATACGCTGTCCCCTCCTGTACTCACTACAGTTGCTCCAATGAGAGGCCGGGGTATAATGTCTCATGCTATGACCAATCGTAGCAACGACATGTTCCGAACCCGTGCCCCAAACACATCCAGACCACCTTCCATGCACGTGGATGACTTTGTGAAGATGGAGAACAATCAGCAGCAGCAACAACAACAGCAGCAGCAACAACAACAACAACAACAACAACAGCAGCAACAGCCACAACATCAACAACAACCACAGCCACAGTTGCAGCCACCACAAGCTCCGCCTCGTTTGCCCATGAATTCCAACATGGGTCCCGGGCCCAGAGACAACAGGGAAAAGGTGAGGAAGCTTTTCTTGTATAGGAGCTTGACTTACTTGACTTAATGATAATTGTTTTGTATTGTATTGTATTGTATTGTATTGTATTGTATTGTATTGTATTGTATTGTATTGTATTGTAATGTATTGTATTGTATTGTATTGTATTGTATACACTTCCTTCATCCCTTCTCATGGAAATTTGCCGTAGTGTTATTCCGCTTTTCGCCGAAGCCAACATGCAGTCGCCACAGAGCAGCGCCTATCAGCCATTATATTTTTTGGGGGGACGAGGGGGTTATAAATGGCCCACTCTCCTGAAAGACAGAGCTCAAGCAGGGTATTTAAAAATAAAAAACGTATTACATGATACAATGCACACAGGAAAGTACTACAACATAAATGATTAGTTTACGCACAATATCAATAAGAACAGTGATGCATGTTTAAATTTTGTATTTGCGTATTAGATGCATTTTTTTTAGATCGGATTTAAATTTAGATTCACTGACATTTTCCCTCAATGACTTTGGTAAAGACTTCCAAACAGTTGGTCCAAAATTGTACAGTGTTGCTACAATCCTCTCACAGTCTCTTAGTGTGAAAGAAGGCTCAAGTTCAAAGTATCTTAATTGGCAAAAAGTCACATCTGTGTACAACATTGATATATTGTTACAACAGTTTTAGTTTTAACAAAGGATGTGTCTCTTTGCACTGACACTAATATAACCTTTCTGTGCTGAATGTGCCGTTGTTGTTGTTGTTGTTGTTATCAGGCACAAGTTATGAGTTCTTCACATTTCAATAATAGACCTACAGAGTCATGGCAGCTTAGCTCTGCAACCTGGGACTGGAGGGCCTTCAAATTGGCCAGAATGTGCCATAAAACCCAAACTAAATAAGAAATCTCTTTGCATTTCCCCAGGAGTCTCCCCGCATGCGTGGGCCCTTTGAGCGTAGCCGTGGCTTCCACATGCCGTCCATGGGCCGGTTTTTCACCCCGCCAGGCAACTATGGCAGGCGGGGCGAGCCCATGATGCAGGAACCACACCCCATGCCTCACATGTCCCCGCACCCTCCCCCCAGAGGGGCAAAGGCTCTCAGTGAGTACTCACCATTTGATTGGGAATTTAACTTTGAAATGATCATTCAACCCGCTCATGAATTTATCTTTTATTCTACAATTCAATTTGAAATTGACAATTCAATTGTTATTTGACATTCAATTTGCTTGTGAATTTAACTTTTAGTTGATCATTCACTTTTTATTTGACCATTCAGTATGTAACAGGCACTCAACTATAAGCACTTGGAGATTTTGTTAGTGTTAGTGAGGTTGCCCATCATGTCTCCGAATTTTACTTTTAATTGACCATTTAATGTGGATATTAATTACGCATTAAATCGACAATTCAGTCTATGATTCCGCTAACCATTCAGTGTGTGTATAAGTTATCCGGACTGTTTGTAGCAAATTTCAATGTAGAAAAAAAACCCTCTATGCTATGTCATGCTCTTAACTCATAATTTGACTCTGAAACAAACACATCTGGTGCTGTCACTTTCAGGAGGCAGGGGCGGCATGATGGCTATGGAGAGGACCAGACCCAACTTCATGGCACCAAGACAGTTCACAAGAGGGTAACTACATAGCTACATGTCTCTTTACAGCATGCCTATATTTTTATGTATATCAATCACATTACGTTACATTTTTGAACCTACGTTTAGATGCTTCAAACAAAAATAATTATTCATGTATTGTATACCAAATGTTAGATAATTGAATGAAGAATATCACTATAGGTTAAAAATCCCACTTTGAAAAAAAGTTATAAACTCATAAGAGGAAACCTTCGCGAAAGAAACGATGATATGTACTTTGTCCCTGAGAATGGCTTTCTGTAACCATTGGAAAAACTGTCGCTGGGAGCGGCTCATGGTAGCGAATGTTAAAAGAGGCATGACTTTTTTCTTCATGGGTGAGTTTCTCTTAAACAAATAAAAGATGTAATTCATTTAACAACAATTTATCATTCAGTGACTGTCAATATTTCTTCTCACCACCAGGCCTGAGAGGATGGGTCCCCCTCACATGGAGCGCCACGGTCGTGGAGGTGGGGGCAGGAACGGTGGGGGAGGAGGAGGAGGAGAGCGCTTCCAGCCCAGTGGGAGGGGAGGTGGGAGGGGGGGTGGCCATTGGGGCCGTGGTGGAAGGGACATGATGGAGCCAGGGTGAGTCACCTTTATACTAATATGTACTAATGGTAATAATAATAATAATAATAATAATAATGGAGTTCATTTCTAACGGGCATCATTCCCATTAGCATGAGCTCGAGGCGCTATACACTTTAAAATCAAGACATGATATACAATGAGCAGAGACATAATACACTCAATGAAACCTAGATGACATGAGCATGGACTTCTGACACGATTACGATTATAATTGAACCAGGCCCTGAAAGTGTTATTATAATTATAATACGGCTCAAATCGCTTTACAGTCACTATTACTATTACCCCAACAGACCTGATTCATTCCAGAGCCTTCTCAACCTATTGGGAGGCATACTGTTAGTGCTGCCTAGTAGTGCCCATGCCAACATACTTATTACTAATAAGATCTTTCATAGTCTATAGTAAGGTACCCATTTTATACTTTGATATGGTGAGAAATGTGTGACAAAGTGATAAAGTATTTTTTCCATAAAATCCTAATGGAGTCTACACACCCGGAACCTTTGACTCAAAAGGCCAACACTCTAGACCACTAGACCACCAGATCAGTATCACTTTTAACTATTTATTCTTGCAGCATATTTCAACAAGTGTAGCACTGTTGAACTAATTTGTTTTGTTTTTTTACTTTTCATTCCAGTCGTTTTGCCTCCGGGTTCCAAGGGCGGAGGGACCAAGGCAGGCCTATGAGATCCTTCCCCAAGTAGTCTTCAGACTGTTTGGGTCCTTTGAGATCAAGAAAGAAGAAGTTTCTGCCCGTTAATCATGGACAAATCATACTGTATATAATCTGTACAAAGCCAAATGTACATACAATAAAATAAGATGAACTTAATGAATCTATTAACATGGAGATTTGGACAAGATGAGATACAGTGAACTTTGTAAATCCATTAATTAATGTAAACTTGGTTCTGATGTATTGCATAACATTATGAGCACTACAAATTGTAAAGTAGATGATATTATTTGCACAAATTTGCCTAAGATAATAGGATGAATTGTATTGATCCATTGACATGGAAATTTGCGTACATTAGTTTACATCTCAGTTCTGTACCCTACATGTATAAAATGAATTCCTTCTCTACCATATGGAAGCTAGGCCCGACTTTTAAGATAATATTAGATAGGTGGAACTTGATTAATCCAATAAGATGGACATTTTGTTTGTATCCATTACAGACAAGGGTGTTGAATGAGATACGAAAACAAAAGTACAGAAAGTGTAGGGGTACTAAGAAATTCATCATTTTCATTGTTCTCAATAGTCAACAATGGGTAGCTTTTGCTTGCACTAACACTGCAAGTTGTCAAGCCATGTGTATAGTATGTGTTCATTAATGTTAACTACATTGCATTGTAGTTGTATGTGTATTGTATTTCTAAAAAATAAAAGATTTTTCAATGCTGACCTCATCCACTTTGCTTGTTTTGTTTTGTTTTGTTTAGTACCTGAGAGTTGGCACATGGTTAAGGATTTCCAACCCTTCAGACATTGATTCAAGTTCAAGTCCAGACTTACATGATAATCAAACAGACACACACACAAAACACACTGATGAACAAACTAAACAAATAAAAAGACAGTAAGTCAAAGGCATGATGTTTCAACTTGTAGAACCCACTTGTTGGTCTATTTAGTAGTTACAACCAAAGGGGCATGAATTTGTTTCTTTTTCTTGACAAACATGTGTGTTAAAGATAAGATATGGTAAGGCAAACTTAATGAATTAATTAGCATGGAGGTTTGGTTTAGACATATTACATACATGTATCATCATAGAACACATACTACAGTTACGATTTTATTTTCATCTCAACAAACCCACTGTAACATTTCAGTAATTTCAAAGAAACAATTGAAAAACTCAGATGTGTGGAAAAGAGTGCCACTAGCAACTCTCTAGGACAAAAGGTCGAGGTGTCGTCAGGTTCTCATTTAGAAGTTGGTTGTTGCTGTTTTTATCCTTAGTTTTGTTTTGCTCTGATATTATGATGCAATTATTATACATTGTTTGTTGGGGTTCCCCTTACTACATGTATTATGTGCTTTCAAGTTACTGGTAGAGTTATCATATTATAATTCCATTAAAAAAAAAAAAATCTTTCTATCCCTTCCCAGGGAAATTTACTTTGTTATCAATCAGCGCCGCTTTTTGCTGATGGTTTTGGATATGGAACTATTGGAACATGGTCATAATTAGTACCAAACAAAGTCTCCAGAGCCTTACCTTTCATGTGACACATGTTTCGAGCTAATCCACCCAGCAAACGCAAATCAGAGAACATTTTTTTTCTCAGACATACAGCACAGCACAGTACAAGTTAATTAAGTAACCAACAAGAACAACTTGATCAAGGTTTGCCAACAGCCTTTGTGTATTTAGTCTGTATGAATGTATGCCCATGCATGATGTGTTGTAAATTGTAACACTGTATTTACAATCTTGAAACTTGTACAAATACAGACATAGAAATGGTTCATGAAATGTTTAGAAGTAGCCCACAAACATTTATAGTGAAAAGGGTTTACATTTAAGCAACAAAACAAGAGGTTTTGAGTAGGGGATACATAATATTACATTGGAAGTATATTGAAATAATAGGAAATACATCATGTATAGAATGGGAACAGAGGGAAAGATAGAGTGGGGATTTAGTGACTTCTTCAATTTCAAGATACATTACTTTGATGCCATGTAAAGTGTAAATAATAAATAATCACTGTTGCATACACAGGGCCTACTATTACTATGCAGGAACAAATATATTTTCTAAACAAATCATTTTGCTAGGACAATTTGTCAGGAAAATACACTGGAGTTCCATTAGAGAAACTCACTTAAGATAAAATCTTGTCCAAAGTAAACCTTTCATCCGGTCACGTTTTGTTTCCTCATACAAAGCCAACTCCTCAAAGTCTGGTATAAACACGAAATAGTCTCAGCCCAAGTTAGAATAAAATTTTCTCTGCCATACTCGCCTTCTGTCCCCCCCCCCCCCCCCATTGAAGTTCAATTGAGGGTTCAAGATTGAGGGAAGACATCTCAAGCAAGGTTTTATAAATTGATAACTTAAATAAAGACATGAGTATACTATATTATTAAGATTAAGAAAGAAAAATACCAAATGACAAGATCATGCAGTCACACTTGACTATGAGTCACACAGTCATATTGTTGCCAGATGTATACACATAATGCAAAACACATCTTAATCATAGTGTTATAAGATAAGATGCAATGAACTTTATTATTCCATTGTCATGGACATTTTGTTCAAATGTACATGTAGTACAACATAACATATGTACACAATAAATTGATAATTTTATACACTTAAAATGCATTTCTTCACAACATGAAAGTTGGGCCCGAGGTTTTACTATAGGTTTTGTATTGCCATTATTGTTAAAGTAAGTTGTAGTGAAAATGGACTGCTTTCATTCACAAGAAACCGTAGTTTAGTGTTTCACTATGCTTGCAGAAAAATTTCCCCTCGACATCCTAGATATACCAGAAAGTACAGAACGTACAATAATCCTAATCCTGCAATAAATGATAATCAGATCAAGTTACATGTACATAATGAATATGCATAGATGCTAGCATCCATAATTCGTAAGGATACCCATAGACTTGTACAGAACAAGTGCAAGTATATTTGCTTTATTTACAAAAGTGATGGCACTAAAGTAAGTACCGCTGCATGTACTTCACTTGTATTTTGTAATAATATTAATACTGCGCATGGTTACAACAAACAAGTCAAAATTACACGGAGTATTTTTAAAAGAACCAGATAATAAGTATCATCATGACTTACATCTTTGATTGTACATTGGTAAAGAAGGTTGTTGACATTGACATCATAAGTTTTCTTCCATATATGACTGCAGCCTCACAATAGTGGACTTTTGCAATCGCGCAATGTGAGTCTCCAATGCTTTTGAGGATATTAAAATGCACACACCAGATGTTACAATACAGTATACAGTGTATAAAAGCATGATTTTTTATTCATGAAAATTTAAAATCTTTCTTAAAAACATCTGGTGCATGTAACAAATCTGGTGCATGTAATGTAAAAGATCTGGTGCATGACCAAGAAGGGGTCTATTATTACTTCCATCTTCTCTGTGATTACACTCCATCAATGCTAGACCTGCTAGTGCTAGTGTCATCGTTCATTCAAGACTTCCATATTGAATTTTATAATAGCAATAGCATGGATATGGCTTGGCCCCACTTGGAGTACCGGATGATGTATGGTTTATGTTATTGGTCAGTATGCGAGATACATAGGCCTATACAACAAAAGAGCAAAGTGTAGATGGGCAGAGTATGTGGCACGTATGAAATACTTGCTTGTGGGCTGCAAAGGATAGAAGGATCATAAGGAAGAATATCGCGGAGGGCTACTTCCAGCAGTGGAGGGACACAGCCTAGGTACAGGCACAAGGCACAATAGACATGCAAAAGTGTCAATTTAAAGTTACAGAACATTTTGAGTGTTGTTTGGTAGTTATAATCTATTTGCTTCCCAATGCTGTGCATACATCTTCTCATTCTGTCGGAATGGGCGGTAACCCCCTTTTCGCGGGTGCTGGTGTCTTTCTCTCGCTTGTTCCGGACCCTTTCTTTGAGAAGTCTATAACCACAGGCCTCTGGTGTTTACCGTTGCTACCTGTTCCACTACTTTCACTACCTTCTTTAGCCTTTGATTTGGGAGACTTTGTGGTGAAGTCTTCGAGGAGAAAGTTGTTAACCCTTTGCAACCCAGTCGATAGAGAGTTGCGATTATCTTTGCTTTTAGCCGTGGGGGAGGAGGCAGCGTCTTGACTTCTACTTTTCTCATCACAAGTGCTCCTCTCCGCTGTTTTGTCGTTTCTCTGATTCTGAGACTGTGGTATCTGGAACACGAGTTTGTCTGATTTTAGCTCTAAGTAGTCTGGAATAGTCTCTAGGTCAGATTGGTGGACGTTTTCTTTTGGAGAATCTACGAATGGCACGTAGTTACTTTCGTTATGAGGAAGGTTTGAACTTTGTTTTGTTTGCGGAACGTTTGAGTAGTTTGGAGAAATCACTGCGACTTGTCGATGCGAAGGCCCTGTGTTTCTCAGATACCCGGACTGATCTAGGCTTGGTCTGGTATTGCTAGTTCTACTATTACTATTACATGTAGTAGCGGTACTATTACTACCACTACCACTGCCTAGATGGATGGCACTCTGGGAGTAAGGCGGCTGGGGAACAGGAACGTTAACAGGAGCTTGGTGTGTAGGGATAGAGTTAGAGTCATTTTCATACTCTACAGCTGGAGGAATACTGTGAGCAGGGATGTACCCTGGGTTTTCTATCTCAAACTTTGAGGTTTTTCCCTTCTGGCGTATTCCAGCTGTACTTGTAGTAGGGTTTCTACTAGCTCTCGAGACGTCTGGAGTTATGCCCGGTTTCTTCCGCCCCATAGGTATGTAAGTATTGAGCTCATTACTACCTTTTGTGCGGCCTAATGGTGACTCTCCTTTGCAACCTATCTTCGTAGTGTTCTCATAATGCCGCTGTCCCTTTTTCTCATCATCAAATTTGAGTTTCAACTTTTCCTCTCGGACTTCTGGTTCATTATTGATGAAGCCTTCGTTTTCGTAAACTGGTGGTTTCGCTTCATTCCCAGCGCCACCAACGTGAAAGCTGCTTTTCTTTCTGTCTTTCGCTAATCTGTTGTCTGGAATAAGATAATCTTCTGGATTAAAGTCAAATCCGGGTTTGGTGTCAACTCCACTATGTTGTTGTTGTTGTAGTGTTGTGTCTCCACTAGGTAATCCCAGACAGGATGATCTGGACACTTGCCCAATCCTCGAGGTTCTGGCACTGGGCAGTGTGGCACATCCCCGTGACGTCACACTGGTCAGCATGATAGGCTCCTCCCACTTGGCGTGCTGGTTGACCAGCAGTTTATTGTTGGCGTGGTCAGATCTTTGTAGGGACAGCGAGGATCGTATGGAGGCGAAGGTACCTGCGGGTGGGAAATACTATGTTATGAGAAGTAGTAGTAGCAGCAGCAGTAGTACTAGATCTAGTAGTAAGTGTTGATGGCTACAGAAATAGTAATAGTAATAATAAGAAGAATGATGATGAAAATAGTTGAAGTATCTATACTTTACATGAGGACGTAGAAAACATTTTTCTGAAACCCTGTTGTCCATTTCTGACTGACGCCGACAGTGTCCTGGACATCCTCCCAGAAAGTAGTAAGAAGCAGTAGTAGCAGTAGGAGGAGTGTTGATGGAGACAGTAGTACGCTAATGCTAATAGTATCCACAGTCTTGACAAAAGTAATAAAAGAAGACCACGAAACTGTCTAATCTAATATATTAATATTATTATATCACATTACCTGAAGAAGTAGAAGACAGTTTTCGGAAGCCCTGTCGTCCATTTGTGACGGAGTTCGTCCTAGATACATTGCCCCCAGAGGAGAAGGAGGCACTGGTGTAGTCTCCGAGCTCAGAATACACTGTGTCTGGTTGGTCCATCGCTGGAACATAGGAGGAGCACGGTTACTGTCATCCTCGCTGGTATCGTCGGCGTTATCACCGTTGTCGTCGTCGTCGTTGTCGTCATCGTCGTCGTCGTCGTCGTCATCTTCATCATCATCATCATCATCATCATCATCATCATCACCATCATCCCCATCATCATCATCACCATCATCATCATCATCATCATTAGCATCATCATCATCATTATCCATACTCACAACAACATACTCACAACAACAAGTCTATACACACAACAAAAGTCTATACTCACTATCGTTTGGACCAGCTACAAATCCAGTGTTGACCACCGGGTTAAGACTGAGGTCATTGGTGTGGAGAGAGATTTCATCTGACCTGCTGGCCAAGAGTTGAGTAGAATGTGACAATAGACTATAGAGGCATTCTCATTCACAACAAGAAATCACGTGACCCCCCAATATCCAAAGACAACATGACCGCCAGTGTTAAACAGAAAAAGCTAAACATTAATAATTTCGTTGTTCGTGTTCATTGCATTGTTATACAAAAAACAAAGGGTGTTCCTGTTTATGTCGTGTTATACTCTTTCGTGCTTTACTATGGCCAAGGTATAGATCGATTAACAAATACACTCGGTCTGAATCTAGATCTAGATCAAGACTAGATTCTTTAGCTAGTTGATCCAGAGATCGCCGAAGTCTGTTCAAGTCTAAATCTACTGTCAATATTGAGTCAAAAGGCTTACATGCACTTTCTGATCTTTGTGCGTTGTGTAAGTTTTGATCTATCATTATCATTACATTAATGTGTTCTGTGTCTCAATACATACGTAAACAAAGCGACCAATAGGTCTAGCTTACCGTTTTCTCCTGCATCTGTCTACCACACAAGCGGTAACCATGGTGATTAAGACAACAGAGCAGACCATGGCGCCGGCTATTAAGATGATCATGGATACTGGCAAGCTGGAACTGGACTGATGGTCTGTTAGATAGTGAAGTGATGCAGCACAAGTTACAATTAATGAGAATTAAAATACATACGTAGTAGTATAGTAGGCTAACTACATGTACTAACTTGAGATTCATTTTACACTATCAAATTTTAAGCAACCTCTTTGCAAATCTCCTATTTAGCCATGACATTGGTATGGAAATGCACTGAGCCCACAAACTAATATAATCTTCTTAGCACACTAATCTAATCTACTTCCCTAAAATGAGCTCAGGCGGATAGACGAATGATATGTGTGTGTGTGTGTGTGTGTGTGTGTGTGTGTGTGTGTGTGTGTGTATCTTTCTCTCTCTCCATCTCTGTCCTTCTTTCGTGTTCATACACATAGATCTACATGTAAATAAAATAAAACCCAACAACCACCCCTTCTTGTCTTGTTCTTGTTGTATTGTG
>JAUELK010219227.1:0-10345 GCA_031471215.1 Gastropteron pacificum | reverse complement strand
CCCCCCCCCCCCCCCCCCCCCCCCCCCCCCCCCCCCCCGTAATTACCAACACAATGTGGTACATACATGTACTATATATGTATTTTCAATTATAAAAGTCTGTAGGCCTACCGCGATATATGGTTAGATGACTAATCACTTAATGCTTATACTTATAGCTGGATATCATAAATCCTTAAGCAAGAGGAGGAAGAGGTTGGGTTGGCTATTCGTATCTTGCATACTTCACTAAATATATTAAGATGTTAAGTGGCAAACAGCCCTAATAAATTGATAAAACAAAGCTTATGTGGGAGGGAGAGAGAGAGAGAGAGAGAGACACAGACAGACAGACAGGCAGACAGAAACAAGAGGTAGGGCAGGCCTGTATACTTAATTATATTAAGATGCCACTCTGAAGTACTCAGGCAAACAGCCCCAATAAACTGATCAAACAACATGTGTGTATGGGGGGGGGGGGGGGTAGCATAATTATGCCAAAGGTGGGGGGCGCAGGTGGAGAAAGGGAAAGACGACCGACAGAGGGAGATAAAGAATGTAGGTGGGCAGTGGGGAGAAGAGAGAGAGGGGGAGGGGGGAGGGAGAGAGTGAATAGGAGGGTGAGGAGAGACAAAGGTAGAGACAGGTGGTTGTGAGGAGAAATACTTAAAATAGTATAGTGGTAAAGTGAGACATTGAGAGTTCCGAGTTCTAACCCCCCCCCCCCCAGCGACATAATTAGATCATAATGTAAGAGGTGGGACCTACATTTTAACGTCCGTGCTGTTGGACAGCCATATAAACTGCCTACATGACCCATGTCCAGAAATGCTCCCAGAGGGATTCGAACCCGGGTTGCTCTCTTGGAGACCTAATTGTTAAATGTTTTAATCACTCAACCACCGCACGGCACAGATATTGAGTGAAAGACTGGACTGAGGGTGTCATTTTGTCTGTCTGCAATTATGTATATACATTTGTCTGTAATTATGTATGTAAAACATGTCTGTCTGCAAGAATGTATATAAACTATGTCTGTCATTCTGTCTGTCTGCAAGTATGTACGTACATTTGTCTGTAATTATGTATGTAAAACATGTCTGTCATTAATAATATGTCTGTCTGCAAGAATATATATAACATATGTCTGTCAGAAAGTATGTATGTAAAACATGTCTGTCATTATGTCTGTCTGCAAGAATGTATATAAACTATGTCTGTCATTCTGTCTGTCTGAAAGTATGTATGTAAAACATGTCTGTCATTATGTCTGTCTGCAATAATGTATATAAACTATGTCTGTCATTCTGTCTGTCTGCAAGAATGTATATAAAATATGTCTGTCATTATGTCTGCCTGCAAGAATGTATATAAAATATGTCTGTTTGCAAGAGTGTATATAAAATATTTTTGTCATTTTGTCTGTCTGCAAGTATGTATGTAAATTGTTCTGTCATTATGTCTGTCTGCAAGTATGTACATGTATGTAAATTTGTCTGTCATTCTGTGTGCCTCCAAGCAAGTATGTAAATGTATCTGTCATTATGTATGTAAATTTGCCTGTCATTATGTATGTATGTATGTAAATGTTTCTGTCATTATATCTGTCTGAAAGAATGCATATAAAATATGTCTGTCAGCAAGTAATAATAATAATATATAGCATTTATATTGCGCATTTCCATAATAACAATGCTCAATGCTCAAAGTATGAATGTAAATCTGTCTGTCTTCAAGCATGTATTTAAATTTGTCTGTCATTATGTATGTCAGCAAGTATGTATGTAAATTTGTCTGTCATCCCGTCTGTCTGCAAGCATGTATGTACATTTTTCTGTCTGTCTTCAAGTATGCATGTACATTTGTTTGTCTGTCATTCTGTCTGTCTGCAAGCATGTATGTAAATGTGTCTGTCATTCTGTCTGTCTGCAAGCAAGTATGTAAAATTATCTGTCATTATGTATGTAAATTTGTCTGTCATTTTGTATGTCTGCAAGTAAGTATCGAAATTTGTCTGTCATAATGTATATCGGCAAGTATGTATGTAAATTTGTCTGTCATTCTGTCTGTCTGCAAGCATGTATGTACATTTCTCTGCCATCATGTATGTCAGCAAGTATGTATGTAAATTTGTCTGTCATCAAGAATGTATGTACATTTGTCTGCTATTCTGTCTGTCTGCAAGAATGTATGTAAATTTGTCTGTTATTCTGTCTGTGTCTGTGAGTGTCATCACTATCACTAACTATCATATCAACACAATCAAAGCTTCTTTTTTTACTCAAGAGAACCACAATACAATAGTGAATGTCAGCAGCCACAGAAATGACACAATATGGTAGAGAAGACACACATGTACATGAATAACAACATTTAACTTTAACAGTGGAACTTGTGCCTACATGCTGTGGTCAACTTTGTGAATTCCTTCACACAAGTTCAAGCACCAGGGCTACAGAATATTATGTGACATACACCTGGCTCTGTCCTAAACAATGGCTGCAGCCATAAATGCCTCAATGTTGTATTAATATTGGCAGTATCAACTCAAAGACGGCATTGCACTCAGCATTCATCTGATCTGAAGGGGTCTTGTGATTACATTGCACAATTGCATAAACAAGCTGTCAATTTGAAGGCCCTCCAGTCCCAGGTTGCAGAGCTAGGCTACCATGCCTGTTGGTCAATTAGATCACATAAAGAACGAATAGCTCCAACCCTGTGCCTGATCACAACAATAACAATAACTACAGTGAAATTTCAGAAATGGAAATTGAAGACACACTGTCCATCAAAATGTTAAAAGCCAAGACAACAATGAAAAAGTCACAAAAGTAATGTCAACGTTCAAATGTGTATTCAACAGTCAATCAACAAGGCTGACGGAGAGAAAAAAAAGTTAAGAAAAGAAAAGAAAAAAGCAAAGAGCAATTCGCAAACACAAAAACAAGTAGACAATCAAAGCAACAACAACAAAAAAAGAAAGTTCTTAATCAATAAACACATTGAAAAAAACAAAAAAACATAGACACTTGCACTTGTACAGAAAAAAAACTCTGACAATATCAAAAGCACAAAGCAAACCTATATAATCCTATACCCAAAAGCTTGCTTGAAATTGTTCTTGTTAGAATAGCAGGGCTTTTTTTGTCATCATTTGTAAAATGTATGGCACTTTCACCCTGCCTTTCTCAGCAAAATCCAAAACAACTGCTTCACTTACTGAGGTAAGCTTGCAGCATATTTCGTTAATTATATATATATATATAACATTGTCATTAGTATTTTCGCCAATCTTTTTCCCCCTTGTACTTTCTCTCATAATATTTTCATCGACCAATTTTTTTTGTGTGAAAATTTATTTGAATGAAAACAGAATTTGACCACGTCCAACCAAAACAAAACCCCATAAACAACGGACTTTAAACTAATCAATACCCCCCCCATAAGCAGATTGCATTTTGTTTGCTTTTTATCCAAACAAGGTTGTGCAACCACTCACCTTCTCCGACTAGAGCCAACGTAATGTTACGAAAATGAAAGCAGAGACAACGGAATAAGAATTAACTTAAAATGAAAAAAATACAAAAATATAAATTGGAAATAGCGTCCAAAGCAAGAAATTAAGACTGCATACTACATGTATATCAGCATTCATGCATCATCACTGAAAGGATGAAAGCAAATAAATTGTTTTAGATGAAATAAGGAAAAGAAGAGTTTTGAAATTCAAATAAGAACAAGAAATATCGACCAAAAAGACGAGTTATTACATTTCCTTTTTAATTGTAAAGACAAACTGATTCAAAGATCAACTAAATAAGTACCAGCTTTTGGTATGATCAAACCTGAAAAAGATAAGCAAAGAAGGCAGATACAGATATCATTTTAAGGTTTAATTTTGAATTTTGCCCAGACTGCGACCATAACTGGCCTGCTCTTCATCAATTTCAAACTGCCAAGGGATCTTTAACGTGCGCAACATGCACAAGGGGCCTTTGAGTTTATCGTCTTCATCTGATAAGACTAGGTGTTCGTCACTCCCACCTATCAAGGAGACCAGGGGCTCTGAAAAACACTCAAAGTGAGCACCAACTTTGAGCTGGCACAGGATCAGTCTGAACCTAGCGACCCCATGGTTGTCGACATCTTGATGTTGGCCGAATGCTTTACCACCGTGCTAACACACCCCATAAAATTACAATAACTATCATTACTCACGTCCAGTTCTCCAAGCTCGGCAGCATTGTGCAAGGGGCTGCCTCCCAGATTGTCCAGCGTGACTTTGGCCCCGCCACTCTTGACCAACCATGTGACCACCGAGGCGTGACCACGACTGGACGCGTAGTGCAGTGGAGTCGTACCGTCAAAGTCACGGTCATTCGGGTTCATCTTATCCACCTCCACCTGAGAGGTAATATTGTAAGAGTTCAATACATTAGATTAGAGAAAACCTCCCAAATGAGAGACAGTAGTTGTACTCATACACTCATAATTTTGTGTTATATATAGGATATAATATCCTATGGCCTCTAATAATATTAAATATATAGGATGTAAATTGTGTAATGAGAATAAGGAAACACTTTATGGATGTCTCGCAAATACACAGTTCCATCACGGCACAGGACAGAAAAATAATGCCAATGCTGAACCAACTGGCTGCGCGGTTGCTGAATGGTCAACACATTTGGTCTCCAAGCGGGTGACCCCTGGTTTTTATCCCAAACAAGGCATTCTGAACATGGGCATGTGGGCAGTTAAAATTATTAGAATTTGGGGCCATTTTAAGCACAATTTTAGAACTTTCAGAAAGCAAAATCCCGGAAATCTGTGGATCCATGGAAGGATCACATCCCCAATTTAACTTCAGACCCTCAGATCGACAAAGAGGCAAGATGTTTGACTTGACGAACCCAGCCAGCCCACTCACCAGCCATCTGACAACAAGCAAGTGGCCCATCTGAGCCGCAGCATGGAGGCACGACATTCCGTCGTAAGCCTTGATCTTGGTGGCCGCTGCTCTGCTTGCCAGTAAGATTACCAGGTCCAGATGGCCACATTGGCAAGCCATGTAGATAGGGGTCGCCCCATTGTTCATCTGCATGTTGATCAACCTGAACAGGAAAAGGGAAAGAATATTTTGTAATGAAAAAACAAAAAGAAGAAACCATGGTGATTCTCCATCTACTAAGTATCAAGATTGCACACATCGTGGGTTGACTTTGATGGTGTAGCTCAGTAAAGAAGAACTCATCTTTGGTTCACAGACCTCTTTATTAGGTAATGACAACAGATGATGGAATCATCTGTTAACACATATGAGCACTGATAAATGTACAAGATATATAACATAGTATAACTGTGACTTACATGTGGCAACATAAAGTAACTTACATGACATAATTGTACGGACGTAACTAACATACATCATATAATTGTACGAACGTAACAAACACAGAATGACATGAACTAGCGAGCATATGTCACATAATCGTACACCCAGCACTGAGCAACTGAACTGAACTAATTCACATTGCTGCCGAATGTGACGCTTTGTTGTTGTTATGGAGCTCCGAAAATAAAGGCTTGAAGCACTTAACAAAACAAACAATAAGAAAATCAATGAAACAAGCAATTCAGGAATCAAAGCAACTGAATAAAGAACCCTTTGCCGGTGTAATTATGAGCCATAGCTAAAAATATAATTAAAACAATTACTGTTTTAAGCAAAGAATCCCCATAAAACAAGTCACTAGACAATGATTCGATGATCCCTGTATTTGGACAAGCACTGTAACACTTTTCAAATACTATTGTGAAAGTTAAAAATCAAGTTCTTTTCCCATCCAACTGAACTCGATTGCATCATCTATAAATATAAAACAGTAGTTCCAAACGTTGCTTTTCTTAGAAATCAAAGTGCCTCAACATACAGCCTTCAAATGTTCTGTGATCGTAGAATATGATTTACTCGAGGTTTAAGACAATATAATTTGCTGATTGAACATCATAACAAGCATATCATATCTACGTTCACTAAAAGTGCGCATTTCGTTCTCAGTTTTATGGTGGCCCAATTATTGGTGTGAAACATAATTTTTCAAGGTTTTAAAAGTGGTAAAGTTCTTCATTCCATAGTTTTTATAGCTTAGAAATTTACGATTTTGTACTTTTTAGATGTACAGTATACATCTCTATCTGTCTGTCTGATTGTCTATAAAAACACTGTATAAGCTGTACTGTCCATTGATGGATGAGAACCAGCTTATAATTGATTTATAAATTCAACATACATATATGTAAGTACACAGACCTGGGACTTTCGTCCAGTAAGATCTTGACACAGTTCATGTCTCCTCCGTAGACAGCAAAATGAAGGGGAAGAGCCCCGATAGCACTCCGAATAGAGATGTCGGTTCCAGCCTCATCTAGCATCCACTGTAGGTGAAATAAGAACAAAACATTTGGGTAAAAAGTAGAATCCTGCTCACCGACAATCTTACTTACAGACACCTGCTATCAATAATGATCAGATGGTCTAGTGGTCAGCATTTTGGCCTCTCGAAAGGTCTAGCGTTCAAAGCTCAGCTGTCACGACTTCATTGGGATTTCAGAGTATTTTCGTATCCCCCACCAGGTGTAGTATTCTTGAAAAAAAAGTATTTTGTAACGCATTTAAAAGGGGTACCCAACTATAGACAGTGACAGATTTTGTCAGAACATTGGCATGTGCACTGACCAGGCAGTACAATCATGCCTCCAAGGAGGTTGAGATGGCATTGGAATGAAACAGGTCTGTTAGTAGTGTTAGGGCAAAAATGTGCTGTGTAAAGTGCTTTCAACTTGTAGAGCAAGAACATCAGGTACTATTATTTTTTGTAAAAAAGTAAAATCCTTCTTACCTATAATCTTACTTCCCGATACCTGCTAATCTTTAGAAATGTCTATGTTTATTGATTCATTTGAGATTGTGGGGGATACAGTGGAACCTCTACAAAAATACGATGTTGCAAAATGTTACCTGAATCAGGTCACATTATAGGGGGGTCTTAATTCAGGGTCAAGGAGTAGACACTGAAATGTATTACAAGATTTTTTAAGTGACACTAGCCAAACATTGTAAAGAGAAAACAGGATATCAATGTATTGTAAGTTTGATTAATTTTCACTTACCATTCCTTGATGACCTAAAAGGTACAAGAGTAATGTGCACGAAAAAACAAAATACACGGCTGTTAATCTTGTCCTCTAAAATGAACCAACTCCTACATCACACACAATATCATGCAAAGACAGTAAAAGATTCAAGAAAGTAAAGTCTTTGTTTCTAGTGTCGACTGCTGATAACACTTACCTCAACAGTCAGAAGATGACCATATCTTGCCGCTACATGACATGGTGTTACTCCAGAAGCATCTTGATCATCGACTTTCACTTCTCCCTGTTCAACAAGCCATTTTACAACTGCAGTATTTCCTCTTGCTGCTGCATCGTGCAATGCAGTGGCTCCGGTTTTTGATCTAGTGAAAACTGAAAATCCAGCGCTTTCTACAAGGTATTTAACCAAAGCAAGGCTTCCTCCCCTGGCAGCGTAATGGAGGCAAGAGGCTCCTTCTCTGTCTGTGACCTGGTCTGACAACCCTGACACAACTTGTAAAGTTTTTACGTCACCAATCAAAGCAGCTTCCAATACACTAGCAACGGATGTCATGGTGGCAGTTCTATGGATGGTCTAAGCCTGAGGAAAAAGATGTAGAAAGATCTTTGATACAAAGACAAAAACATCTTCAACAAATAGGCTTATGTATGCAGAGGCACTAGATCTATGCTTCTATCAAACTCTGTCAAGTCACTCATGAATTTACCAATGGGCATAATCACACCTTGGCGGCATTCACTTTCCATGGCACATCACAAGGGTAAGCCTGTAGAAAATGCAGTGTGCCTGCAGTTCAATACAAAAGAAGGTACTTTCGTGCCAGTAGAACAGAAGTGCCTGATAATGATTATGGCATCCCACGCTAAAAAAATGACATCCCCTTGAATTTCTAGTCCTCGTCAACGGATGTGACAAAATAAACTGGTCCAGTTGAGTGCGTCCTTCAGGCACAATAATAGAAAGTGTGTCGCAGGCTTAAACAAGTCTTGTTGAGCAGGGCCTTGTACATTAACATAGTATGTGTATAGTCTCCACAAGATGATAAGATCAGCTCAATATTCAATCAAACAAATGCTTAATGTCACATCATTGTCATTGTATAGTATACATGTGTTACGTCTTTTATTACATACTATTACTGATCTAATACTAAACTAATATACTTGTTTCAGTCTCAATAGGTTCTAGTGAAGATCAATACCTACAACATAAACACCATGAATCTTGGACTGGATCGTTAAGTGAATAGAGGCCTGAGAAGCCTGATCATGTCAGGGGAAGTAGATTAGATAAATTAAATGCCTCCTCTTGTCCTCTAGATTAGATTCCAGACCCATTTCAGGACTAGGCTAGGCCCTACGGGGTACACAGTTTATTACTCGATGGACGTTATGGAATTCGTAGCAATCACATTTTAAGACAAACAGTGTTGACATGTTCTGTAAATCTGTAGTAGATTTTGAGTAAACAAACCATAAATAAATAGATCTAGATCTAGATCTACCTCCTGTTTAGGTGTCATGTTTTGTTGATGTCCAGGCAGGGAGAATGAAGGAAGGAGGGAGACGCCCTTTTTGTTCTATTATGATTGGAATCGATAACAAGTGATCGAACTGAAGTCAACATAATGGATACCAGAGGTGCTACAGAGATGTTGTACTCGACTACGGTATTATGTCAAGTGCCTTTAGCTGTTTTAGATATTATTTTGTAACACGCGCACGGTCACAAAACAAAATGTTCTTATTGCTACGAATTACAGTTTATATAATGTCCTTTCTGTCAAAGGATCTTACATAAATTGTGTAGCACGTACAAGATACGTCCTTTTTTGGGTTGGAATCGGAAATACGTCCGTTCTTGTCACATGCGGGTCATGTAACGAACTCGTAGACACTCTCTTTCAGAACAAGAGTTACCGAGCACAGACCACCAATCGATATTATTAGAAATATATGCCCTGGTCTACCCATAGATAAAGGTATACTCCTTTATCTATGGGTCTACCTTTGGTGGTCATTATGTGCAGTACACTTGAACATGTGCACGCCCCAATTTAGTCAATGAATGGTCTAGACCTATATGAACATTGGGACGTAGCGGTTTTTCCTTTGTGTCTTTGTTTTCTCCTCATTCCGCTGTGAGTCTACATAATATTACACACAAATCTAATTTGATGTACATTGTTAACGCCCGCCTTTTGTACCTATGCAAAGTGTAGGCCTAGTCCCTGGGCTATCCATGCCCCAAACTCCAATTTCGATCGCTTACTCTTTAGATAGATTTACGTTGGAGCTTAGTCTTCAGCCTAATAATGGTTATGGAGCTTTAACAAAGACGTTGTTTTCCTAATTAAAGACATGTTTACAAACGCTTTCGCCACTTTCGGCCCCAAGGTGTGAGTGTTTAGTGAGTGCTTGGAATGGGACGCACAAATTGAATGACTTTTTTTTCGGCCTGTCTTCGAAATAGGTCTAGCATTCTGAATTCTGACTTTTTCGTCATTTCCGTCTGAAGAGCAAGATGGCTGCGTCCTTGGAAGAAGACGATGATGTTCTGAGGAGCGACTATTATGCTCTTCTGAACGTCGCCAAAGATGTAAGACTTCGTATTTAATTGAAATTGCACGTCACAGGTGTACAATGCATAATCAAACACAAATTGCATGTCTACCGAACACTGAATAAAGGCGCATGGTTATTCAAAACTCCTCCAATTCAACTCCACTTTCCTCTTGTTTTTCTCTCTCTCGCCGGTATAGTTTTTATTTTTATAGAGTGATGAAAGAGTCTAGGCATAAATAAAGGTAAAGGCCACCCTAAGCCCTAAGAACTTCTGACTCTATCGGCCTTCTGAACGTATCAGCTGACAATGTTTACTATTAGCAAGAGAAATTATTTTACTTTACCACACTTTACTGTCTTTACTTTACTCCACCAAGCCGTTTCAGTTTCAGAGAAAAACACCATAGACTATAGAAAATCGAAAATGTGAGGGGGCCTCTATCTATTCCTACGGCGGCTACGGTGACCACCGAGCCTATTATCACTCTAGTAGATCTAGATCAAGATGTGGAAGAGATTGTCTCTACACTACTGAACTGTAGTCAACAATGTTTTGGATTATATTACTGAGGGTTTGCCAAAAGGTGCTGATTTCCAGTATGGATGTATTTGAAAGCATTTTATACAATGAAAAACATCA
>JAUELK010219216.1:0-10345 GCA_031471215.1 Gastropteron pacificum | reverse complement strand
ACACACACACACACACACACACACACACACACACACACACACACACACACACACACACAAACACACACACACACATAGTCATACAGTCCATGCAGGCATGTGCATACATATTTACACACACACACACACACACACACACACACGCACGCGCGCGCACACACACACACACACACACACACACACACACACACTGTGGTTGACCTTCCATGTGACAGTGTGTATGCAAACACAACATGGCAACACTGACACCCCTTTAGGTCATATAAAAGGTGGGACCTGCGTTTTATGGCCGTCTCCGATAGATAATGGTGGACAGCCATAAGAACTGCCCCATGAACCATGTCCAGAAACCCCCCAAAGGAGAATACAAACCCTGGTCAGCCGCTTCGAAACTCAACACTATAACCCAACCTGTTGACCATTTGACCACAGGTGATGTGTGGAGATACAAGTTGACTTCATTCCATGTGATGTGGTCAACTTTGTGAATTCTTTCACACAAGTTCAAGCACCAGGGCTACAGAAAATGATGTGACATGCATACACCTGGTTCAGTCCTAAAGCATGGCTCTAACCATCAATGTCCCAAACGTTGCATTATCATAGGCAGTACCAACTGAATGACTACATTGTACATATCAGCAGGTATCTGGTCCGGAGGAGTCTTGTGACTGCATTGCACAATTCCATGAACAAGGGGCCAATTTGAAGGCACTCCAGTCCTTGGTTGCAGAGCTAGACTGCCATGGCTCTGTAGGTCTATTATACCACTTGAAGAATGAATAGCTCATACCTAGTGCCTGATCGCAACAACAACAACAACAACAACAACAACGTCTCTGCCAGGTGATGGTGTCCTTGTCAATGTCCACTCTGGCAAATTTTGTGATTTCCCCGGACGTCAACTCATCAGGGTCTGTCTTGTCAATGTCCATTTTCTGAACAATACACAATCAACTTGTGCCTGATAGCAACAACAACAACAACAACAACCTCATTCCCCCAGACTGTTCTGTGTTGCTGCTCGTGGCCAACTACACTGGAGATCGTCTGAACTTTGGCATGGCGTGTGAGAGGACGAGACTGATGGGCCAGCAGTGTGAGATGGTGGTGGTGGGGGAGGACTGTGCCATGGCGTCCGTGGACCACTCAGCGGGCAGGAGGGGGCTGGCGGGGAACATCCTCATACATAAAGTGAGTACACAGGGGCTGGCGGGGAACATTCTCATACATAAAGTGAGTACACAGGGGCTGGCAGGGAACATTCTCATACATAAAGTGAGTACACAGGGGCTGGCAGGGAACATTCTCATACACAAAGTGATACACAGGGGCTGGCGGGGAACATCCTCATACAGAAAGTGAGTACACAGGGGCTGTCGGGGAACATTCTCATACTTAAAGTGAGTACACAGGGGCTGGCAGGGAACATTCTCATACACAAAGTGAGTGGGCCTGTCGGGGAACATCCTCATACACAAAGTAAGTGGGGCTGGCAGGGAACATTCTCATACACAAAGTGAGTGGGGCTGGCGGGGAACATTCTCATACACAAAGTGAGTACGTTGATAATAGTATGGTCTAGTTGTATTGTCATAGTGTGTCTAACCTTACAGTCGAATTGAGGTTATAGATTGCACAATGTGATTTGAGATAATTCACTCCTCTTACACCCTTGCATTAAGATTATTTGCCCTATATTTCCTCACCCTACCAGTACCCAGCTGTATAAAATATACCCGACATGCACTGTTTGAATTGATCTTAACAGATTTAGAGTGATATATATGTGATCTTTATTATTTATGGTTCAGGGGTCCTTTGTAACAGAAACATATTTTTTCACATCATTATTCTTGATTCAATTGTTTTCTATTATACCTAAGTAAGTCTCAAAATTGAAAAGCGAACTTAAACGAATTGAAAGGCATACCAGTCACAAGGTGGATTTTCTTAATTTCCAAACTAATATGATAGTACATCCTACAACTAATCTTACTGTCTATTCAACTATTCTCTTCACTATACCCTTTCCCCTTCGCTTATTTGACTCTATCAGATCGCTGGTGCTATGGCAGAGCAAGGAAAAGGCTTGGATGAAATGGTTCAATACCTCAACCAATCAGCTACTTTAATGGGTGAGTAGGGACAGGAAGTTTGAAGTTTTGCAACTTAGAAAGACGAAAGAAAAAACACACCTGTGAAAATCATTGCAATGTAATGGATGCTGCCAAAGTACTAGATATATTCTAATACTTCTGAGAAAAATGGACTAACGTATTTTTGTTGGAGAAACATTTATTAGAAAACATGCCTTCAATAATAATAATCAAATATTGCTTTTAACAATTAAAGATTCATATAATATGTGATGCATGTTTTTGGTGGGGTTTAACAAAAAATGTTTTATCATTAATCCCCCCCCCCCCCCCCCCTCCCGCACCCCCACCCCTCCTCCTCCAACGGAACAATTTTTTAAGTCTATTTGTGTACTTAAAGATGCTGTAATCTATGCTCTAATCTCCCCCTCAGGAACAATGAGCCTGTCGCTGTCGGCTTGTTCCGTGCCAGGATCAGGTCCAAACTTCACACTCAAACCTGACGAGATGGAGATTGGTCTAGGTATGTTTGTGAAACAGTAAACAGTAGGGCCTAATCTCAAAATAGGAATATAGGCTAACTACTAGTAAAGCGGTAGTTCATGTATGTCACAAGACGTTGGTATATTTTGATACTTATGTTCTTTTAAGGCATGTTTCTTTTCATCTTTGTGAAATGATTTGAAAAGACTCATATTTTTCTCCTTGACCAATACTACATGGACTTGAATTAATTTGCCATTTCAGGCTTCACATGACAATGACACTTAAAAAACAAGTCATGTTTTATATTTCAGGTCTTCATGGAGAAGCAGGTATCAAGAGAACAAAGGTTGGTCTTTGAGATAAACCAACAAGTCTGTAGATAGAGATGTTGCATCTACATGGAAAGGATTGTGTTTTCTTTGTCCTTGAAATCATAAGATGTAACTTAACTCCTTCCCTGTATGAAGCAGTGGGCTTGACCAATCTTTCATTACTTAGTTTAAAATACTACAAGGCTCACCTATTGTTAGTAGCACTAAGATGTTGATAGTAAAGAGAGATTGAAAGAGCAAAATTAGATCTCAATGTTGGCTTACATCATGACTCATAGGACTCAAAGAACAAGTTATATACATATGTATTAGAATAGACCAGGCAGCATGAGATGCCGTTTTAAAACAAAAAGACATAGAGAAATGTATGCATTCTTTTTTATACAATGTTGTAACGGTATTGTTTAAGTCTTTAACAAAATGTGTCAGGAAAGGATTTGTTTTTTTTACTGAAATACACAATACAGGGTCAATATAAACAATAAAAAAAAGATTACTTGTACTTAAAGACTGTAGGCCTTAAACTCATACAAGTAGCCCTAACTGTTCGCAACAAGCTGACTATAAAATTCTTTTTCCTCCAGATTCAAAGTGCACACGACAGTGTCAAAGCATTGTTAGATCACATGACCAACCCAGAGTCTTCTACACACATAGAGGTAAACCCTGGTAAGTCAAATTATATAACAGTAACAGTCAGTATGATCATCTATAGAATATATCTGGACATTTATAATTATCAAATTAATGAAAAAAAAACAAATTAGTTAGTTGCCCTACCAAATCACTACACTAACTAGTTCGAACAACGACATAGTGGAGTATTCAAATAAAACAACAATGATTTCCCCAGAAATACATTAAAGGAAGAACTGAATAAAAGCGAGATAGAATAAATAATTATAAATACATGTATAATATAAGACACTGTTAGACATTGCTCATTGTATTGTGTGAGAAAGTATATTCTCTTTCTTGTTTTTTTAAGATTCACCAAAGAAAAAACATTCACAAGTAGATATATCTAAATCTATATTTCAGTGGACTTACATGTATTCTTGTGTAGGGCAGTTCTGGTACTGGAAAGACTTTTGTTCAGGATCATGTTGTATTTTGTTGTTACCTTGATACACCCTCAGGTGACAGAGTTGCTGTCTTGATCAACAACCTGGGAGGACTGTCAGTCCTAGAACTAAACATTGTAGCCAAAGAAGCCATTGAATACCTGGGTAAGATACACCCATGCAGGTATTTATTTTATTTCATTTTATATTTAGTTTATTTAACATTAATCATCTTTTCTTGAAAGTTGAACAAGCTCAAGATGTTGTATCAATATATATGCACAAAATAAACATTACTATGTGATATGAATATACATCTTCCTAATTAATATGATATCAATGTAAATTATTCAGATCAAGTCTGAAATCATAGGACAAAATAATCCCAGTCTACAGAAACGGAAAAACATACTAGTAGTACTAGATGGATGCATTAAGACCAACTTATATGGAGGAGATCTACTGGGATTTTCAGACTTTGTCATCATAGTAAGCCTACACTGAGACACACAAGATAATGAAAGACAACAAAACAACACTTAACATCAGTTAAACTTGAGTTATACCAGAGTATCAATTCTTCAGGAATTCATATTGTTGTTCGTTTTAACATCTGTGGTCTCTCAGTCTGAGGTTAGACGTCTGATGACAGCTCGCCACTGCTCGCGGTCTGCCATGGTGTCTTGTGTTGTACCGCTTTTCTTCATGGATGGATTGAAGCCATGTTTATTAATGAAATCAAATACAAAGATAATACATGTAGGTTTGTTTCACTTACAAGATGACCCAATCACTCCCCCATTCAACTTTGATTTAGTAACAGACATCCACCAATTTGGGAGTGAACTGTGGAAATTTACAGCTTGGGCGTATCACTGTTCTACTGCCTGCTCATCGCTTCATACTTGATGCCATCTGTTACAGAGAACAAGGGAGCCCATATTGTGAGAGCCTACAGTGGAGCATTTGAGACATCGCTGGAGATGGCTGGCGTGTCAGTAACTGTGCTACATGTGGACGATACCAGGATTTCATACCTAGGTATGTCACATGTCATAATGATAATAATAGCCGATTTATTTAGAGCTTTTTCTCTTTGACCTCAAAGCGCTTTACAGCATATTTTCACCCCAAAGCCATCTCAACCTCCTGAGAGGCATACTGGTAGAGCTGCCTGGTCAGGACGTAGTGCTGCCGGCGGACATGATCTTTCACTGTCTATAGTCGGGTACCCATTTTACACCTGGGTGAGATGAGAAAGTCGTGACTAAGTACCTTTTCCAAGAGTACACCTGGTGGTGGATAAGAAAATACTCTCAAATCCAAATTAAGTCGGCACGGCTGGGGATCGAACCCCGGACCTTAGACTCGTGAGGCCAACACCATTTCACCACCACATCATGATACAGAAATGATATGATCATCATCATTTTGTTCGTTGTCATCATTATCAATCATCAGCTCTGTCTCATGTACTGTACATTACTACAGTGTATGTTACAATTGTATGTTGTGCAATGATGTATGTTATTTATTGTGTATGTATGCTACCCCAGTAGTATATGTACAAACTTATGTTGTTCAGTAACGTATGCTAATGTTATTTATTGTGTATGTATGTTATTTATTGTGTATGTATGTATGTTATGGATTGTATATGTTAATGTTCCCCCAGACTACCCCAGCAGTGCTCCGGCGTGGAGAAACTCGTACTTGGCTCCAGGTCAGACTGTGAGGAAAACTCCAGACCAGGTCACAGTGACCTCAGAAGACTACACCATCTCACAGGAAGGAGCTCAGACTCTTGACTCTGGTATGGCGGGTTTAGGTTCAAAACTCTGGTGGTATGAATGTTTTAGGTTCAAAACTCTTGTTTGTAAGGTTGTTTTCATTCAAAGAAGATCTATTTTAAAGAAGCCTGGAACTGGAAAGAAATTTGAAAGCTTTTTTTCACTTCTTCCTCATTCTCAATGGCAGGAACATCTGATGGCAAGGCCAGTTCTTTCAATGCTTTCACATGTTTGTATTAAAAGCTTCAAAATCAAATGCATTCTATAACCCTTGCAAACCTAACACAGAGACGTATGTTTATATGATTGTCCCTTCAGTTGCATCAGGCAAAGTCCATGAAGCAGTGAAGGCAGCCTGTGAGTGTATGGTTGGCATGGAAACGGCCCTGAATGACCTTGACAGTGGCTGTGGAGACGGAGACTGTGGGAGCACCATGGCCAGAGGGGCTCAGGGTAAGTAAGTCTACTTGACTGTCTGGGAGAAACATGATATGTATGTGCTTACGTGGAAGCTTTAGTTTATACCGTCTTTCATAAAAAAAAAGATTATTATTTACTTAAATTTAAACAGGCATGAAGAAAATGTTGCATTCTTGTTCGTGAATAAGTACTAAGCACTCAGATACAAAACAAAATGTGTGTGTCCAGCCTGCTTGAATACGAGCAAGCATACAAGTCTTGAATGATCCTTTACTCACCAAATCCCCTTTTTCTAATGCTGTAGTGTAAAACTGTGTTCCTTGCAGCCATTGTGGTGTGACTGGAGTCAGTTATTCAGTACTAAAAACAAAACAAGCAGAGAAGTTTTGAATTACCCACTTTTCCCTTTCATTCCTACTTTCCGTAATAACGTAATATAAAACTGTGTTCTGTGCAGCCATTGTGGTGAGACTGGAGTCAGCTACCCAGTACTAATACTATATAAACAAAACAAGCAGAGAAGTCTTCCCCATATCTCATTAAGTGACTTTTATCATAAACTACATCAAAGATACAAATATTTCAAAGACAACATGATGGAATTTTTTGGGGGTATATATAATGTTGATTTGTATGATGTTCAGTATGGAAGTCAATGTATTTTTACTCTTGTGTATGGTTTTGTAATGTGGGCTAAAGGCCTTATATACCAATAAACGCATTCAATTCAATTCAATTTAAGTGCTTTTTTCTAACGCTCTTTATTGATCCCCATACTGTTCGTTTTCTTTTTTACTTGTTCTATTGCTGTAATTAAACTTTCTCTCTTGCAGCCATCCTGATGAGACTAGAGTCAGGTCTTCCCGTGGAATGTCCTCACACACTGGCCCTGCACTTGGCACACATTCTGGAGGACACCATGGGAGGCACCTCAGGACCTGTCAGTTTTCTATACAACTAACATATTAGTATACAAGTTTTACTCTTCTTATGTAATTCATTAATCTAAAAGAAAAACTGCAAAGGTAAATTGCATTCATAGCTTTTACTGCATGTTGGCTTCAGCAAAAAGCAGAACTCATAATAATAAGGCAAATTTCCCTGAAAAGGAAGAGATATACATAGTTAAATAGTAGCCTATACAATTACAAAAATGTAAAATATTTATTTTTCTCCCGAAAACAACAAGTTTTATTCTTGTCTTATATTTGTTCTCCTTGAAACAGTATAAAGATAAAGTATACAGTACAGAATAAAGGTTATACTTCCGTATACTGCCTGTAACTCCCACTTTTCTAATGTACAAAATTCAAATCTATTCCCCCAGATCTACAGTTTACTGTTGACAGGTTTTGCGCAAGAGTTATGTACCCTTGACCAGGCCAGTCTGACCAGAGGAGTTGGATCAGGGCTACAAGCTGTCATGAAGTAAGTGAACAGTAAATAGAAAACCCTATGTATGGTTTTATAATAAGTACAAAGTACACCCTACATATATTTGTATAGAAAAGTGGGATCAGGGCTACAAACTGTCATGAAGTAAGGAGACCTGGAAAACTCCAAGAAATGATTGGCCTAGTAATAGTAGTAATGCATGCCATAACATTTAAGGCCGCTGTACAACAAGCTCAAAGTCTTTTACAGACACTGTTTCCCCCAAAAGACCTCTGAAGCATTTGGTAGCTATCCCAACCTCAAATGTACAGATGTTATTATATTTATAACCGTTTACCAGACTTGTGCACAAGCACATTAAAAATACATGTAATAAAAAGTGTATTTTTTTGTCAAATTAAGTCTCATATGTAGGGCTAAAATAAGATTTGAACCAAAAGTTTTCTGGAACTTGACCTGACACTTTAACAATGAGCTAGTTGGTTCATTCAGAGCAATGCTGCAGTGTGAGCTAGTTGTTTTTTAACATTGCTTTATCTTTAAGTTGCATAAAGAACAATTCCTTGCATTATGTATATTATTATTTATTGTTCCTTTTTTTATCAGATATGGTGGAGCAAGGCCTGGATATCGGACACTAGTAAGTCACTGTCATGATTACATCATTACATCCAGTAAGTAAGTCAAGTCACTGTGAAAATTACATCCATTGCTGTATGAGTTAGGATACTTTTTTCTTCTGATTCCACTCTTACTCTTATGCTTACATTGTAGTACATGTATAGCACTTTATTGGTCAAGTCAGCTAGAATCTTTTCTTGTACTATTTGGTCTCTAAAACATATGTAATGTAGGCCTACTAGTATTTTTTTGAATATTTCCTTTTTTAAAAGGATTTCACATTAGTTTCTTCATGCAATCAACAAACATAATATTTTCATCTACTTCCAGCAAAAAAACACATTTAAATTAAGGATAAAGCTTAGTGGCTCCCATTTATTGATTCCTACAAAGTTATATAGCCTACACAATACATACACACACATTCACATTGTACTTCAGCAGTGTAGAATATTGTTGTAGCAGCACAACATGTGCATTGGTTTCTTTAAAAGAAAAAAAAAGATTAGAAAACAGTTGAGTTGACAATCATTGTAATGTTACCAGTACTCGGTACCAGTATATTTCTCTACTTATACAGAAGATGCGCTGTGTCATCCCAATGTAATCACAGTTTGTTTTTAAATAACTCTCTCTCTCTCTCTCAGGTTGACCCATTGAATGCTCTTCATGAAACCCTGAAGCAACAAGAAGGCCAATGTCCTCTCGTTGAAGCATTCAAACTTGCAGCAAAGGTAAATCCTATTTTAAAAAAATCGAATCTCCCAAAAATAATTGTTGCTCTTTGATTCAAATGAATCTGATGTCACACTTCCAGGCTTGCTATTACACATCTATAAATTCAAAAATCAAAGTCTGTTTTTCTCAGATTGACTATACATTATCCCAATGCACGTGACTAAGCATAATGTAATTTGACATTTTATAAAGCAAGTTGTATTTTCTCTTTGATTTTCAACGTTATCATATTGATCAGCCCCTAATGTTTAAAATTATGAAAGTACAGAGATGCATAACAAAAGCAAGTTTACACATTGTCATTATGTAGACATACATGGTAGTGAAGCTAAGAAGCTACTGTAACTTGTGTACTTTCTCCTCTTTTTTCATCCCTCAGGTACTAAATCATAAAATTCGTATAGAGTATAGAGGTTTTCTGCAGTTGTTCCAATACTTTGTGATGTAATTTCGCATGTTTCTGTCTCCCTCCTCCTTCCCCCTCTCCCCCAGGTCAGTTGTAACTCTAACAACTCATTTAGACTCCATAGGTATTCTGCTATTGTTCCAATACTTTGTGATGTAATTTCCCATGTTCCTGTCTCCCCCCTCCCCCTTAGGCCAGTTGTAAAGCGTCCGAGTCCACGACCAGTATGCGAGCCCAGGCAGGGAGATCTAGTTATGTCAACCCAGAGATGTTGTCCAGGCCTGACCCTGGGGCAGTGGCCTTGGCATCTTGGATGGACGCCATCGCCAAGACACTTTAGGATTTCTCATTTATTTGTTATCTCTAGAACTTTACACACATACAAGTACATAAGACTGGCATTGGCCGATAAGAATGAATAACTCCACGGCAGGGAATAGCAACAACAACAACAATACACACAAAGTTTGATGTTTTACTGTTCACAGAAGAAAACTTCAGCAGTGGCCTTGGCTTCTAAGATGGACGCCATTGCTCAGACACTCTAGGATTTTCCCCTACCTCAAACTGAGAGACCTCAGACGTTCAACCAAACAGCAACAACAATAACAATTCAACAACGTATTAATTTCAAGTTTAACCTTCGCCGTACATCGTGTTTTACCCTACGATTCCTACGTCGTGGGTGTAACCCACCCGTACGCCAGCAACGATGAATTCTCCCACTATTTTTTAATTGATTGTCATTAAAGTTAGTTCATCAGAAAGGGCATTCAATTCTCTTTTAAAATGCGAAACTTTTAAGGCTGCATATGCGTGGCGTAAATTATAAATATAATGGGCCTGAGATGAGACCGCGGTGACTGCTTGTTTAGGCCTAGCTCTACCTTTCGCGGCTTCAGACGGCTGCCGAGATGTAGGCTAGATCTAGATCTAGGCTATGCCGGCTTCAACGAAATGTCGCTGTAAGGCGATACGGGTTTTACTCTAATAC
>JAUELK010219205.1:0-10345 GCA_031471215.1 Gastropteron pacificum | reverse complement strand
ACAGAAACACTGAAATACGCCACAAAATGCAAGAGCGAATAGGAGCTGCTGCCTGCTAGGCGCTACACACTACACACATGTAGTAGTGTCACTAGTAGCTAGTGGTGTTAATAAACTTAAGCAACCTCTCATACTGACACTGACAACTACCAATGAGAGTTTAATTACCTTCATTGCCACATAGAAAATGCTGAATCCATCTTGGACAGACACAATGTTCTGCTCCTCGTAGAAACGTGCACAGTTGACATTTCTCATCCAATTACTTGTCTTGGGGTCCGCTGCGCTGATGGTGAATTTCAGAATGTCGTGCTTCTTCTCAAACACCTGTGAGAAAGAAAAAAAAGATTTGATTTTTCAAATCATTAGGTGAGGGATTGTGGAGGATCTCTTTCAGTTTCAGACAACTATTGCTATTTCTTTTTTTAAATGTGTTTCCTATACCTTATAGATACAAATTGTTTTTTCTAGGCCAATCAACAAACCCACTACTGCTTCTTCCTATCAATCTTTTTTAATGAAAAACATACATTTTGTATCCCCATAGTCCTGACAATCTTACTCTTTTCAGGACAATTATTTTTTTAGGCTGATCAACAAACCTCTTCTCATGTTCATAGCATTTCTTACGAAATGATTATGTTTAAACACTGTACCACTAAAGCGTTGACAATCTTAGCCCCAACAATGAAAAACAAGATTGGTAAGAGTAAGGGAACAAACAGGAAAGGTTATGTTGTTTTGCTTCTTATATTGGGTTTTTTTCAACTTTCACTGTTTATATTCCCAGTCCTAATTTGTTTTCTTCTTTCATAAATGTGTAGTGGTCTGGACAAAGGGTAGACTTTGGTCAAAATTGACTTTACGAGGTTTCAATTGTTTCTGAAACTGCAATATCTGCTGATTCAAATATTTTTCAGATTTCGATTGTGTGTCTTGGTTATTTTGCAATTAATTTTTGAATGCGCCAACCTGTGAAAACAGCGAACTGAGAAAAACAGCTTAAATGATTGACACATCACTCTGCGCTGCTGCGGTCATGGTGAAGACAGAAGTAGATCTCGGCTATCTTGACTAGATCTAGATCTAATGTCTCGACTAGTTACTAGCTGCAACTAGATCTAGATCTAGACCTATGATCCCCAAAACTTCCGTCTAGAATCTATAATGAAACCAACATGTACCCGATGAATAGAATTCGTCGTCTCGGGATTCCCTTTCGATATCATAGTCGGTACTTTAATCCAAATTGTTGAGCAGTTGGGACATGGACTCGACGTTTGTCGCCATGATCGAAAGAATAGCATGTGCGGACGAACAAGATAAACAGAAAGAAAGGCAACGCAGGCATTGTTCGTTGGCTCAATGCAACTGCACTAAGCCTACTTACTAAAGCATCTTCTTGTAAAGTAAAGTATGGTAAGCAATATGACAGTAATCAAAAAATCTGCCAGTAAATTAGGTTATCGCCAAATCTTTGACCCGATGATGATAGCCATGATTGAACCCCGGTTACGGCAGACTCTTGGACAACATGACCATACAAAAAAATTAATTAAAAATACTTAAAGACATCTTTCAACATTCAAATTTCTTCAGATGAAAGATGGAATGTAACTTAACAGGTGTCCATCATTTTCTTATTTTCGACCATAGACACCCTACATCATTGTTTGTGGCTGTTTCTCAAAACTACATCAAGTTTACCCTTTTCCCAGACCACTACACAAATTAATAAAGGACATCATATTTTGCAATATATTCAAATGTCCCTAAATACTGCACACACCTCCCAAGCATATCTGTAATCAAGGAAGGGCTTCTCATCAGGTGGAATGATGTCCCCTTTGTATGGGCCAAATCTGGTGTCCTCAAGGATGGTAACTTTGGCAAACGCACCTGTTGAAGGTAGAAGCATAGTAGTCAGACATCATGGACATTAAGTATATATATATATCTTCTCATTAATTTAGTCTTTTCTCATACTTCAAAGTGCTGATCTCTGTTTTTCGTAAACTGCTTTGTTCATGAAGGAATGAAGGTAGGGTAGTTCTAATCCTTTTTATTAAAAAACATGATTTCCTTCACATTACACTCGTGGACAGTGCAAGGTATTCGTTCATACGGAAAAATGCCTCTAAAACTTAAATCTAACAAAATGTCTTGTAAATTTGAAGAAAGATAGAGCAGGTTTTTAAGGTCTTTGCCTGAAGAAGAAGAAATGTTCTTTCTAATTACTCCTTGTTAAGAAAAAAAAAAAAAAACTTAAGCAGTGTAAAAGCATGCTAATACTACTAACCTGGAAATCCTTCACGAACACTTGATGGCTTGATATCAATGCATGAGGGCAGTTCCACTGTGTTGAACAAAGACCCAGGATTGTCTGAAGACATGGTCTTCTCTTCCTCTGTGCTCGTTGAAGCCATTGTATTAAATTTAACTAGCACAGTCGTTGCTCATGGTCTCAATAGTCTCTGTGATCCAACTCGTCAGCTGAAAGACACAACTATATATAAGGAATTTTGAAAATCAAACTCCGGTAAACAATACTTTCTGCCTTGCCATCATGCATTTTTTTCAAATCAGAAATCAGTGGAATTTTAGGAAAAGACAAAGGTACAACATTATTATCCTATGTATAGTATAGTTGTACATTCTTTGTACTATTTTGTATCATGTTTTAAAGAATAACTGTTTTATAATACATGCATGTTTTATATATTCAATTGTACTTCGTTGAGCTCTATTGAGGAAATGTGTGAATGCTAAATAATTAAATAAATAAATAAATAATAATAATAATAAAAGCACCAAATAAATATAATTTTTTTCACCTCAGAACAGATGTATCCAATCAGGCCTACATTTTATTTTATAATTATGCATGAGAATAAAATGACAAAATAAAGGACATAAAATATAAAACAATATCAGAGTTTGAACAAGGTTTTCAAAGCAACAACAGGGTAACTGCAATCCGCAATATTGAACAAATAAGAAGTGATGTAATGTAGCAAAAACCCGGAATTTCAAATCAGTTTTACTTAATTGATTTTGCAGATATATATGCTATCTTAGTAGGCCTAACTACATTACTCATTACTATTGGACAGTGCCACAGTCCGATCAGACTTGAGGGTGGAGGTAGGGGACGGTGTCACTGTCCAGTCAGGCATAAAAGAGTTTAAGTTTAAGCCTTGACAAGGGTACATTTTTTTTTAAGGAATCAAAATTACCCCTGTCTGCCCCAAACCTAACCCTATTTCCAATCCTGATCCCCTGACCCAGCGGAATCGAAACAGTAAGCCGCACATAACAGCCGAGAACAAGTTTTCCGGAAATGGTTTTGCTTCTGATTCTCTAATGGCAGGCATCCCCCTGTATTGAGAAGACTACAAAGGAAACAAGAATGAATTGTAAATAAATTATGTTTGTTTTCATCAACTTCTTTACTTTTCATTACAAACAATTGGACAAGGAATCAATTGATAAATATTGCACATTATTATTATTGTAAGGAATTACTGTGTGTGTGCTATGTAGTTGTGGTACACAACATTAAATCTTCCCACCCAAAAATTACCATTTTACATCGACTTTTCTTTTCTGTGTTTTTCTCTCTTGTTCTCTCTCTATTTATTTTGAATGAAGAATGATTGTTCTTTACAGTAATACCAGTGTATTTGGCTTTTCACAGCAAATGATTTTAAGTTTCTATAAGTAAGTAGGCATAGTAAAGCTTGAATTGTATACATGTCTTTGCTGTGAAACATTACAATTCTAAAAGTAATCGCTAAAAGTGCAGTTAAAAGTCAAAGTCTATTATATTGAATTTCGTAGATCATCAAGAGACTAGATAAATATCAGAACATCACATTTTGACATAAAATTCATGCATCCATTAATCATTATAAATGTATATAATGATGAATGCATGGGTTAATGTCACAGTAACTGATGAATCATTTTTTAGCTAAACATTATACATAATTAAATTTGAATTATAATCTAAAATCTAGAAAATGACACTGAAATTGTATATGTTAAAATTTAAAATGTATCAAGTCAATAAAAGGTGAGTGTATTGAGTAGGCCTAATAATTTGTGAAATGTCAAGGTAGTCCAGCCTACACCATGGTACTTCAATGTATGTTTTTTATTCAAATTTGAATAGAAGAAGGTAGGCCTATTCTTCCATTTTGTGACTGTGTGTAATATTCAAGAAGGGCACTAGTGACTAGAACTAGGTCTAGATATCTATTTATGAATCATGTCATTTGACGAAGATGTAGACATTAAAAATTCATGTGCACAACAACAACAAAAAAGAATTCAAGTATAGTAAAGGAGTAAAGTAGATTATATTTACAGAGTTCATGATTTGCTAGACTTGCAAGAAATAGTAGTACTAGTATAGAGCTTACTACATGTGATTGTGGTAACAACTTGTAAGGAAAATATGCATCAACCCAGAGTACTGTTGATATCTATAATAATGCTACATTCTGTTTGTTTGTTTAAGTTTGGTTGTGACTATGTCAGCCTTGTGACTATGAATTAGAAAGTAATGTAGGCCTAGAATCTACTACACTATCCTATCATCACATCCATCAATCAATGAAGACACTTTCTTAGCCCTTCCAAATATTGTGCAAAAGTAAATTTGTTTAAGCAGATAACACATAAGGGATAATTGATAAGTGTTTTGGTTCATCGGGCGCTCATTTGAAACCATGTTAAGATTCTATTTAAGGTCTGAAGCCGTAATAATCAAAGGAACAAAATAGTCACGTACTTCAAGTTTCTGAAGGTGGGCAGCCATTTTGTAAAGCTCACGTATGTTCAGTTTTACACAAAAATTATTCGTATTGCAATACAAACCCAAGACATACCATATAAATGGATCGAGTCAAAGCTTTAAGATGTTCTGCATAATAATAGCGATTTCGTGGACATTCTTCTGTGTTTTAAACGTAACAATGCATGTCCTAAACTATGCAGTTGTTGAAAATGAGACACGGTTGCCTTCTCTCACAATGCCGTAGTGTATGCGCAGAAAAGATGCGCAGAAAAATAGAGGTAGGTAGGTCTGTCTCGGGCCTATGGTTTGCCTTTGAACGGTTCGAGCATGGGATGATGGACCTACACAAAACAGAAATACAACTCAAGAAATAATAAACAAGTCACAATAAACCTACAATAAATAATGAAATTGACCATCATTACTCTTGGGGCAGACTACGCGCACCCGAAATGTGCAAAAGATGTTAGATCTAAGCCTATCATTTCGATACTCACTGAAGTGACTTGTTCTTGTGGGTGGGTGGGTGAAAAGAAAACGTATTCTATGTTATTCTCCAACAATCTGCGGACATCTAGGTGGCCTGATGAATTCACCAATGGTTTAATGATACTCACCCGTAATTCAAGAGAATAGCCAGCACCAGGTGAATGAAATAGTTTTGAAATTGAACAGCGACCTGACTCCGTGTCCATCATCAGACTTTGTTGGTGTTCTACAATGAACTCGACTGATAGGGGTGTGAGGTTTGTACCGGTCACTCTCTTTATTCTAATCTCAAGATCATGAAACACAAATGTCAAAAGAAACACAGGGAACTCGAAAAAAATATTTCCTGAAAACATTTCTCAGTAATTTTTTAAAGTTTGAATTCAAATAATGTTTTCTTTTGTGACAAATCCAAACCGTTGGAGCAACTCATTATTGATCTACCCTTCTTCATCTGAATAATGGACTCGTCTCGAGTAAGCAACTTTCCTCTCTTGCTTTAGCCCAACCTTTACTTTGCGTAGGCTTTAGTTAGTAGACCATCATCATAGGCCCATGACCAAGATTTAATCCCAAACTGAACCTGTCCGTTATAATATTAATAATGACAAATAAATTCGTAACCTCTTGGACATAGTTTGCTAGCTTTGGTATGGCAAATATGTCCCCAGTATCTGTCATCGACCCGAAGCATGTGGCACTATCATCGACTTCAGTAGGCCTAGGTAGGTGTCAGGCCCTCTACTCTGACTTGAAAATTGTAAGAAGGCATGCATCACCCTATTGCCCACTGATTTATTAAGCTTATAGATAGCCCAACTTTGAGACTGTTTGTCAAGAACTCAGTAGGCCTATATGATGGGTGACTGAGCCTAGCCTACGGCCCTAATATTTTCCTCTTCTTTACTGTGAAACTGTCTTACAAGCTCTGACTCTATAGGCTATATGCCCCTACTTATCTTTTTTGTTTTTCTCGGTTATGGGGTAGCCTACTTTGAAATAATAAAAAGTAATTATTACAATGTATAATGTCTAAATTATTTAAACATTGGTGCAAGTCGCATGATATGCATATCTGTGACCTTGTTGTGGCGGACATACACTCAATATGAAAACAATGAGCCCACTCAATGTGTTATGCTTATTGTATTGGATCTTATCTTACTGTCATGGCTTTAAACCTAAAATGCTCAAACCCGCACTTGCGTTTGATTTTGTCAACGCAGTGATCATTATGTAAAGGAAATCATAATGATGCCATTTGAAACGACAATTTTCTATTATTTGTGTGATACGATTGAGTAGTCTATCACTGAATTCCTGCATCAGATCTATGGACGGGTTTACTGGGGAGCGTCATAGGTAGGTTGCTGTTGACTTACAAACAAACATGAATACGGTAGGCTAGGCTGGGCCTCTACTACTCAATGTGGCTCGCTGTGTCGCCATTTTGGAAATTAGTTGTTCGCGTTTTTTACATTTTGCTATATTAACGCGGGACTTTCAGTCCTATGATTACTATTTTAGGCCTACTCAAATAGCTTCTATTACAAGATTTTGAATACATTTTTGTCACCGCATTTTGTTTTTACATGATATGGCCTAAAATCGATCCTTGGGCCTAGTGTCGTATATAAAAGAAGCCGATTAAAACCGTTGCAAATGTATGTCATATATTATAGGCCTAGGGACAACCCGGTGCCCGGTACAACAGTCGCAACGAAGCTTCTTTGGTGTGTTATTTTTGTTGCTGTTGTAGGCCTAATGAGTCAAAGTGCTCATGGTGCACAAGACTCAAGACTGTTGTGTAAACAAACACAACAGCACCATGCAAGGTTGTTACATTTGTCACACCACCTCTATAATTTATTTACAATGAGGAGTGAATTATTGATAATTTGCTTTTTTTTTAAGGGGGGGAGGGGGGAGGGGACGATATGCCTACATAGAACTTTGACTTTGTTTAGGCTATCATTTTTGTAGGCCCTATTTATTTTGAATTGTGAGTAAGCCTAAGTTACATTACTTACATGTGGGCCTAATGTAGGGACTACAATATAATCTTTTTAATATTGTTTATTCATAAAGATGCAATTTGCATTGTTGTTTTGGAGGTAAGGTTACAAGTGAGAAATGTCTAAATATTATAGCCTACCCATGCCATCAACAAGGTATGACCTGTCTTCATTTAAGAAACAGACCTGAAGTAAATTGGCATTGCTCCTGCAAATCTAGTTTTCATATGGACTTCATGTTTAACTCCTCCTTTCCATTAAAATAAATACAACAATGTGCACTTGAAAGCAATTTGCATTGAAACATATTCTGATTGTCTATTTTATTCAGTTCCTCATAGTAGTAGTTAGTAGTAGTAGCAAGAGCAGAGATGAGAACATTTACAGAAAACATGTCTCTAGATACCAAGCTCCATGAAGTTCTGTTCTGTAAATATGTATTCACTTTTTATTTATGACGTGACATAACATGTAGTAAGTCAGATATACGAAGAAATTGATGTAAAGAATACAAAATACTCATGTAGGCCTACCTTACAGTAATCTTATCACTAGGCCTAATGCCTGTATGACTCAATGATGGAAATCCCATGTTCATGTTGGAAGTCATGTATGTATCATCATAACATGTTCAATTGAAATAAATGTTATGTTGACCAGAATCCTTGATTTTCACTACACATGTAGGCACTCAACACTGACTTTCAAGAGTACTAATCCTGATGTCTTAAAAAAGGATATGGCCTATTATTAAAAACAGAAAGGGGGGCGTACTGCTTCATTTATTTAAAAAATAGTATATATTTTAAAAAAAATTAAATTTAAAAAGGAAGAAAGAAAGAAAAAGGAAATTGTTGGTCGAAGTTTTGTAGATTTTACCAAATTTCAGGTTGAAAAAAAGTTTGAAATATGGAACTTTCTAATCTGTAGTGTACACTATAATTGTATTTACAAGACATACCTGACATTTGCAAATTTATTTTTAAGGAAAAGAAAATACAAACAGATTTGTATAAAGAAAGTATGTGGTAGGAATTTAATAGGTAGGCCTTTACATATATGTAGCCTAGGTTTTCCTAATTAATGACAAAACAAAATTCTGAGTAGATAACAACTTAATGTAGGCCTACACTGTTAAAGCAACACATTTGAAAAAAAAGAACCCCTTTCGCAAACAAATAGAACAAATTTGTCAAGCCCTTTGGCCTTTGTTGACGTATAATGGAAATCAGAATGCTCCACATTACTTTGACAAATTACATGTTTCATGTATTCTCAAGATCAAATTCAAACATTCTGTCCAAGGTACATCAAAGCTACCCGGTAACTTCTATTAGACATTAATCTGTCCTACTTTAGAATACAGGAGTGTGGTCTGGGACCCCCACCACCAAAAAAGCCAAAGATGACTTGGAAAAGGTACAGAAAAGAGCTGCCAGATTCATCTTAAATAACTATAGCTAGAACATGGTAGCATGAAAGACAATATGGTACAACTAAACTGGAAACCGCTAGTATAGAGAAGGGCTACCATGAAACTATCTATATTTCTTAAGGCAAATTTTGGCCTAGTTGATGTCCCCTTCAATCACCTTATACCTGCATCGTCTCAATCCAGATGCCCAAAGTACAAACTTTGCATATGATTTATTGCGCCTATAAAACATCACCATTTTTCTTGATCAAGATAGGCCTACTTCCTGCGTACCTCAAATTTTCTTTTCAGACATTTTGAAAAATTGTCAAAATTATGTCACAAGTTGATAAGTAGTATCAGTATCATAAGTCAGTAGGCCTACATGTCATGGCCAAATTAAAAAGATAATGACCATTTTATTGAACCATACTCTAATATTGAAAGGTTTATCTTCTTGATGTTGTTGTTTTGGGGAGGGGGGGGGGGCTGCTGGCAAGGGATATTGGAACAGGTACATGTCATGTAGTTGTATTCTGTTGTCTGTTTTCTTTTTCATGAAATAATCAATGACGACATGCTTGATTACATACAGATTTGTTATAGGCCTAAGTAGGCCTACTACATACAAATAGATTTGGTTTTCAAAATTTTGTTGTAGTGTCTCAAGACCAAGAAAGCTATGGTAGTAGGATACCCATAAATCAGTTTTGCACCTTGACTGGCCTAGCATTTCAATACTGTATTTTGCTCCTCTTAGCAGAAATGCAGTCTTGTGACTTGTTCTGATTAGTTACTTGACTTCTTGTTGCAATGCAGCCCTTCTATTTGCTATTGTATAAAAGGGTGAGTCTACATTACTTCTTAGTTGCCACTATAGACTGAAGCAGGTTCAATGTCACATAATTTTGTCACTAGGCCTACAGCTACTTGTGTGAAAAAATGGCCCTGAAGAAAGTCTGCCAAAAGGGAACAATATAGCCCACTTATGCACTATTATTACTAGCCTATACGTACTATTATTACGGCTACATTGTTTAGGCCCCCAAAGTGTAATACTGTAATAATCAATTCGTATTGATGCATTGCACTGGCCTAACCTAATATATATTTTTAAAATATATATAATTTATAATCTAATTTAATGTGTAGAGGCCTAGATCTAATTGTTTACAAGAGGAAAGAGGTTAACCGACCTCTCTTATTCTTATCCAACCAAAAAGCTGATCGTGGGGTGGGCTCTAGGCCTAGGCTAACCTTTACACTGCGTGTCGTGGTCGGGTTTGCCAAATAAGTCTTTGACGCAGGTTCCGTCCCTTTTTTTAATTTTGATTTTCTTTAGGCTAATCTTTGATTTTTACCTAATGCTTTTTATGAAATGCTTATTTTGTCACCAAGGTTGTTGATCAAGTAGGCATAGCCACACAAATACATTGAATTTGTCATCATTTCGTCAAGATACCAAGCTCAGTAGACAACTTGGCCTAACCATCTAGATCTAGATCTAGCTCTTCGCTCATATCTGGCTATGGTAATGATTGTGATTGTATTGTAGTGTTGGGCGTTAGTCGATACTGGCCAGTATCGGGTAGTATCGGGTACCCGGACCCCAATATCGATCGATAG